>CANXYI011261076.1:0-11187 GCA_948208565.1 Hura crepitans | reverse complement strand
ATATATGTCTGCAATGCATCTATGGTGGCTAGTCATGAATTTATGTCTTTTACACTTTTAGGTTAGATTTTAACAATTAAAAGATGACCTAAAAGTCCCCATATGAAAGTCCACATGCATGGGCTTTCCAGCCTAATCAATATAGGCCATGTAACAGGTCTAGGCACAAATTGCACATGGCTTGGTGGGTCTGTGGCTCAATAGGGCCTTATAATAAACATCCTAATGATATGATCCAAGTCCCTTTTAACTCTTAAAAGGTCCATAAAAATCATAACTAAAAATCTTTTCCAACTAGACTCAATAAGGTCTAATTTTGGAAAACCTAGTTTTGGTTTTCAAAAATAGACTAGGTCCATTTATGAAAACCCCAGTTTTGCTTTCCTAATTTGTCATTAAGCTCAAAGATAAATAATTTCCCTCATTTCTTTTATTCATCTATTAATGATATCTCATATCATTGATCCATTCAAACACTTTGAATCTCCTTTTACTTCCTATAGTGTGTGACCCTATGGGTTTCTAAAACACGTTAGCAGTAAACAATACACAAGAGCTCCAATCAAACTAGGATTCTTATTGACTAATCTCATTGGCATAATAATTGATTCCCAATCAATTATCTAATTATTATAAGTCTAGAGCAATTTTTAGCTACATATTAAGAGTACCTAAGTGTTAAAAAGTCAAGTGGTTTGACTTAGCCCTTTTATATCTAATTATAGTGCAATAAACTCCTTTCACCATCTTTTATACCCACCAGTTTAGAGTATGGATTTGTGCCAACTCAAAGCTTAATTAAGTATGTATAATTAACCCTTAGATGTATTGTTTTGATAATTTCACCTTCATTTCAAAAATGTCCTTCCAGGATCCCATACACACTTGACATCTTACTTTGGCCAAAGATTCTTGAATAAAGATCACTCATCAGATTTGTGAGATAAACTCCCTATAATAATCTAGGCTAGTGAATCCTTTGATGATTGCTACCCTATCTTCAAATATGTCATGCCATATCAAAAGCACCTTGCTATGTAAACTTCTTCTTTGAAATAAAAGCTTTCAAGTCAAAATATGTCACTCAATATTTAAGATTGTTAGTGATCTCAAGTCTAAGGATACTACACCATTGAGATGATGAGAGACTTTCAATTATATAAATTAAGTATCCATGTGAAGCTCTCATGGTTGGCTTCTAATGTACTTACTTCCCTTGTAAGCATCTACATGTTAACTCCAAGCATCTATATGCTTACAGCTTATGAGAACTACTGCATGATCCAATCAAGAAGTATAACATGTGTTGATCTATTCATATTAATAATATCTTATCTTGTTAATATAATGATTAGGGATATTTAGGTATTTCACATTTTCATGCAATAAAAATCTCACATCATGAACGCTCTATGATTTCCACTACACTGTGATTTTATACCAAGGACTTTAAAACATGGTCTAAGACATTCCAAATAATTATAAGTAATATATACAAGCATCATGATATAAAGAGCAATGCCTTTTACATTAATTCACAAAGTTTAAACACATGAATATAACCCTATTACATAAGCTGTATGATATACATCTAACACTCTATGTAACAAGTTGATAACCATTTCTTATCTAAAATTATTCTAATGTGGAAATATTGATGTAAGTACCACAATAGGTAGTAAGTTTCTATAGTAAACCTAACAAATTTTTCATATAGAACATATAGGTATTCCATGTACAGATAGTTTGAATGCCAATTCATGAATTTAAGTGGTCTTGAAATTAGGCCATGATGAGTCAACAATATTGCTTGTAATCAGTGCATCATCTCCCTATTTCATAATTTGGATTCTTTCTTCTTTATTATCTTAGCAAATTGAAAAGGAACTCTCTAGCTCTAGTGAAGAAAGTGTTCTCTATAACTAACAAATGACTTAAGTTACATAATTTATTTTTGCAAAGCACATTCGAGAATAAAAAAAGAAAATTCATGTGTATATAAAAAATGCATTAATATGTTTTATTTTTATTATTCATGAATTTTTTGACTCTATGATTTGTGATGGTTGTGCAAAGGGTGGTTTCTAAGGTTATTATGTGAATCTGAGCATCTATTTCTATAATAACCCAAATATTCTGACTCTCATGAAAAGTACTTCTCGAGATGAATAGAGTTTCTCGAAACTTGAGTCACACTAAGTCGTCTATCAAGGAGTATTAATTATAACCAAATTTTTGGTAATGTTTAAAGTCAATCCGAAGTTATTTGGATGGCTAAAAATGATAAAGATTTTGTGGCAGTGTCCTGTGAATAGTGCCACAGGCAAAGTTAAACCGTAAAATAAATAAAATGTTGCTAAAGATAATTCAAGAATTATACAACCTGATACTTAAATATGCCAATGAATCTTTGGCATTGGAATTGAAATTTTTAGATATCAAGAAGTAATTCTTTTGAATTTTTAATTGAGTAATTATGTTGATTTTCCTAGTTCCCTTCGTTTTCCGAACTTGAGATTTTGGTGAACTATAGAACCTTTATTTATCTAATTTTTGGAGGTGTTAATTTTTTAATTCAGATTCCTGAGAGGGAAAAAAATAAACCTAAAAGAAAGGAAAAATTAAATAACTTAAAATCTATAAATACACAATTTATTTCTTTTCTTTCTCATTTTTTTCCTTTCTTTCTTTTCTTTTCTTTTTCTCTCCTTCTTGGCTGGTACCAATAGTAGCCCCCTTTCCTCTCTTTTTCTTCTTCATTTGACACCAACCATCTTTAGAAATTGTGATAAATGGAAAGCTCATGACAAGAGCTGTCCATACACACCAAAATCACCCGATTTGGCAGAGTGGTTTGGGAGAAATCGCGTAGAGAAACTTGAGGTGAATATTGACCATTTTTCATTTAGGTAAGAATTTCCAAGTTCTGACATTTTTCCCATGTTCGTTACATGCCCAAGAGTCATTTAATGTCCTTGTTATGATTTTTAAGAGCCCGTGTGATTTTATATGATTTTTTCTAAATCTTGACCATTTGAACTCATAGGTGAAACATCAATCCATGATTCTCGGGGCAAAAGAAAGGTATGAGACAGCTTCAGGCATACCCCATGATATCAATAAGTATGTGTAATCATGTTAATATCTCTTAATGCATGAATAAATGATTACGTATAAATTTGACATAATTTGGAATATTTGCCTTTAATGCATTTAATAGAATTTAATGCAATAAAAATGGTTGGCATGTTAAAATATGTAATGTATGCCATGTATTAGTTAATGCATGTTAAGTATGTGCATATGTGAAGGCCGAATGGCCTTGAGAAGGTGTATGCACATATATATATATGTTTAAGCTATATGTAAGGCATTATGAGTACATAAATGGTTTTTGAAATGCTAAAGTATAACTAAGGTTATGTGGAGATTCATATGCATGTATGGGACTTTGAGGCTGGCTGAATGCCACTTGAACATGTGAAATACTATGTGCACATGATATATGCAATATAAAATATAATATCGGTAAATGCCATTTTTTGGCATGATGTGACCATATTGTAAATGAGATGGATAAATGCCTAACCTATATAATACATGCATTGTTATATATATATATGAATGCTATAAATGGTGATTAGATGTAATTTATAAATGTCGTGCTCATATGTGATTCTTGGTAGTCATATAAGTTGTGTATGATACACTAAGTGGCTCAATCATATTATATTGAGAATTTGAGTGCATGGATATGTTTTATGATCTAAATGCATTTTTATGAAGTGTGAAATATGATACAACATGTAATCGAGCTTTATGATGTTGTTAAGCCATGTAATGCCCTTAATGAGTCTTAAGAAGCGGTTTTGCCTAAAATGTGGCCATATGCTTGAATCGTCCATACGGGCAACCCAAGCTATGTACTCGAGTGAGTAATGGTTGATTGTACTTGAGTATGATATGAATGTGATGATAATGTGTGTGTTTTGTGTGTATATGTGTGTAAAAGTAAAAATGAGACATTTATGTGTCTATGTGTGTATATAATTATAAGTTGGCTACATAACTCGTTTTCATGATACATGACACGGATGTGAGTTATAGGCCTTATTATATGCTATTGGCCTGTGTGATATGTATACATAGTAATAAGTATAAACCCGTGATGCATATCTTAAAATAAGCAACAATTTCTATCTTTATCAATAATGACTAAAATGGTAGAACATGATCTGTTTAGTTATGCCTATACCACTTGACAAACTAGTTTTGGATATATTGATTGATCAAATAGGATAATAACAGCTTCTAGCATACCTTCAGTTATAATACCTATAGGTCACTTTGTTATGCTGATGAGCAATAGCCTTCGAGTAAGATATCGTGAGCCTTCAGGCTTAATACCGTGAGTCTTCAAGTATGACACTGTGAGCCTTCGGGCTTGATACTGTGAGCCTTTAGGCATGACATCGTGACCCTCGGGGTATGATACCATAAGCCTTCAAGTAACATATTGTGTATCTGCTCTCTAGCTTTGGATAATTATCTTGATAGTATGGGCATTAATTAAACCAATAACTATCATGGTTAATGATGAAGTAGTATAACTTAACATACAATCTTGTTTTCATGGCCTATATATAAGGTAAGAGATGTGAATACGTCTTATGTGCTTATAGGTTATGTACACATGATAAAACACATATGTGAATTTATATCATGTGGATTATTATGTTAACTATGTGATGACCATGCCTTTATACTTGTTGCTTACTCTATGCTGTATAGGAACATGTATTATTATATCATGTGATTGATGCATGTTGTGTGATAGGTAAGTTATTTCAACATAATGTTTATTGCTATGCATATTTAAATGCATGTTCAAATAAATATAAGTATGCATATTAAAGTGATTACACCACTAAGCTTTGTGTTTAGTGCATTGCCTATTTTTGCAATGCATAGGTTAAAGAAAAGTACACATTAGAGTCAAAGCCTCTACACCACTAGAGATGTGAAAAATTGCCCTCTAGATATATTTTGTTTCTTTTGTAAATGTATAATGATGTAATAGCATTTATAGTACTTTTGTGATCTAATAGAGGGATTGGGCCTAATCTATGTAAACCAGCTTGGTTTTGTAACTCTAAGTGTTATCTGGTTTTGTGAACCTTTAATATAATGTTTTAAATTATGTTGTAAGACTTGTATGATATCAATTACCTGTGCATGTGATGAGTGCTACTAAGGGTGCCTGAGGCCCCATTGAGTTTTTATATAATGTTTTGGTGAGCCTAAGGCTCCGTTGTATGTGATATGTCATTTTGATGAGTTTAGAGGGTCCAAAGGACCCAAGTGGTTAAGAAATTGTTGTACCATGATTATAAAAGTGTTTTCAAAATAAGTACTATTTAGGAAAGTGTCCTAGTATAGCTATTATGCTGTCAAAATTCCAACACGATGACCCTACTAGTTACCTCATAATATGTGCCAAAACTATTTTCATATTTTTACATTTTCTTGAGTTTTAAAATGTCTTAAGTAATAAAAATTTTTAATTAGGACTGGATTTTTTGCATATAGATTTTAGATACCATTATGCATTGTGCACATTTGCTACTCGATTTAATGTACGGAATGGGTGGCGAGCATCACACTTAAGTGGTATCAGGGCACTGGTTTAGGCTTTCCTATAGACTTGTAGGTTACATAAGAGTACTATAGTGTGTAGAATGAGTATGTCATTATACTTTACATGTGATGGCTTATAATCTATCTTTCTTGCCTTTAGGTGTAAAGATGAGTCGCAGTATGACCCGAGATAAGGAAGAAGAGGTAGAGAGCCATACTCCTTCCACAATATCACAAAGGGGTGCTCGATCTATGAGTATGACTCCTAGTGATGCGGGACATGCCATGCGTGGGCAGTACGACCTATAAGTCTGGTTAGAGACCATGTTGGATTTAGTGAGACAGGAGATAGTGACTGCTGCAGTTGCTGCTACTGCAGTTGCTATAGCACAGCAGGCAGTTCCACCTCTTGCACCTGGAGAGCCACAAGCATTTTTGAGGACCTACAGAGAGCAACTGCTGAAGTATAGGGTGGAATTCTTCAAAGGAGTTAAGAAGGATGATCTCGATAGAGTAAAGTATTGGTTGGACTTGACAATCAGGATTATAGAGTAGCTTAGAAGCCCTCTAGATGAATATGTAGGGTGTGTCATCTCTATGCTAGTTGAAGAGGCACCAAAGTGGTGGGAAACCATCATGGAGCATAAGGCAGCAAAGGATCTTACTTGGGAGTTTAAGAAAAACTATATTTTAGAAGTACTAGGAATTTATGGATCTTAAATAGGGGCATCATATCATAATTGAATATCAGAAAGAGTTTGCATGGTTGAGTCGTTATGCTAAGGCAGTTATTGTTATAGAAGAGGATAGGTGCAACAGGTTCAAAAAGTGGCTAAACTTGGACATCAGGTATCAAGTTGGCTAGATGAGGATCTAAGACTTCACAAATTTAGTGGATGCATGTCAGATAATAGAGATGATTGGTCAGTTAAGACATAAGAGAGATAGCTTCAAGAAGTAGCCATATAACCAAAGACTGGGTAGTTCTAGGTATAACATAGACAAGTTAGTAATCTAAGAATTGGCAGGACATGAAGCATGAGTAGAGTCAGAGATTAGTCCAAGGATCTAGATTATAGTTTAGGCAACATACATAAGTTTCAAGTGTCCTTAGATCTATAATAGGTAGTGCTCTAACACTAGAGTGCAAGATGTGTCATAGGATGCATAAGAGAGTGTGTTAGAGGACAATACAGGATGTTTGCTAGATTGTGATGCTAGAGATCATCTCTAAAAAGATTATCTTAGGAGGCCACAAGAGTTATCACAGAGGCAAGACTAGAGAGAGATCGAGAATAGAGTTAGGGTAACCCAAAGAGACAAGTTAAAGAGTAGAGCTCTAATGAGGTAGTACGCCATTAGAGCACATAAGGAAGTAGAAGCTATAGATGTTATAGCAAGTACATTCCATATCTTTGATTTACTTGCTTTAGTACTGATAGACTCGGGGTCTACACATAGTTATATATGTGTAGCATGGGTTTTAGATTAGGGGTTAAAGTCAAATGACCTTGTTTTTGACATGATTATTAGCAATCTAATTGGACAGCACATTATAGTGAACAGGGTTTATAGAAACTATTTTCTATTAGTACAAGGACATGTATATGCAATAGATCTCTTTGAATTGCCATTTAATGAGTTTGATCTTATCCTATGCATGGACTATTTGTTCAAGTATCATGCCATGGTAGACCACACAAGGAAGAGGATCATGTTGTTATCAGAAGTGATAGTAGGAGGTGAATGTTCGGATTACAGAAGCAACATAGTGTCAGTAGTTATAGCTAGAAGGTTGATGTGAAAAGGTTGTCAATGCTATCTTGCTTATGTGGTTGACTCCTAAAAGGAAACATCAGAAACTGGTAAGATACCGATAGTTGTAGAGTTTATAGATGTTTTCCTAGATGAGCTTTCAGGTTTTCCACCTGAACAAGAGTTAGAGTTTGGGATTAAAGTTATGCCAGGCACAACATTAGTGTCTATAGCTCTATATCCGATGGCTCCAGTAGAGTGGAAATAGTTAAAGGTTCAATTGCAAGACCTAATTGACAAAGGTTTTATTAGACCGAGTGTTTCTCCTTAAGGAGCACTGGTTTTCTTTGTCAAGAAGAAAGATGGTTCTTTGAGATTATTTGTAGACTATAGGCAGTTGAACAAAGTCACAATTAAGAACTAGCACCCCTTATCACAGATCGATGATCTTTTTGACCAGCTTAGAGGAATGGATGTCTTCTTTAAGATCGACCTTAGATCTGGGAACTATTAGTTGAGAGTGAAGGAAGTGGACATACACAATACAACTTTTTGGACTAGATATGGTCACTATGAGTTCCTTGTGATGCCATTCAATTTGACTAATGCACCAGCCGCATTCATCACCTTATGAATAGGATCTTTAGACCATATCTAGCTCAGTTTGTGGTAGTCTTTATAGATGACATTCTTGTGTACTCTAAGAATAGAGATAATCATGTAAGGCATTTACGAATGGTCCTTCAAATTTTGAGGGATTAAAAAATCTATGCCAAGCTCAGTAAGTGTGAGTTTTGGCTAGAGGAGGTATCATTTTTGGGATACATAGCATCAGTAGAGAAGGGTTGATCCAAGTAAGATTCAAGCAATTATTGAGTGGAAACTGCCAAGGAACACGATTGAGATTTGGAGTTTTTTAGGATTAGCTAGGTATTATAGAAGGTTTGTCAGGGGGTTGATTGTAGCTCCTATGACACATCTTTTGCAGAAAGATGTGTTGTTTGCATGGGATAGTGAATGTCAGAAGAGCATTGACAAGCTTAAGAGTATGTTGACAGAAGCGCCAATCTTGGTATAGCAAGAGACTAGGAAAGAGTTCACTATCTACAATGATGTATCATTAAATGTGTTGGGTTGTGTTCTCATGCAAGATGGCAAAATTGTTGCCTACGCTTCACGATAGTTGAAACCACATGAAAAAAATTACTTGACACATGATTTAGAGCTTGCAACTATTGTGTTTGCTTTAAAGATATAGAGGCACTATCTTTATGTTGAGAAGTGCTACATCTATATGGGCCACAAGAGTTTGAAATATCTATTAATGTAAAAGGAGCTTAACTTAAGGAACAGGAGAGGGATGGAGTTAATTAAAGACTTTGATTGCCTTATCAACTACCATCCTAGAAAAGTGAATATCGTTATGAATGCCTTCAGTAGAAAGCTTATGTTAAGCTTGAACGCTATGAGAGTTAGCTTGAAGCTGCAAGATGATAGTGGTTTGTTAGATGAGTTACATGTATAGTCAAGTATAGTTTGGATAGTCAAGGATTCATAAAAAGGTGATCAGAGGCTTCTAAGTATCATGGGTATAATCCAAAAGGGGAAGTCGATAGAGTTCATGATTAAGGAAGGTGAGTATTTGTATTATCACAACCATTTATGTGTGCCATACAAGGAAGAGCTGAGACAGTAGATTTTGCAAGAAATGCATAGTGCACCTTATGTGATGCATCCTAGCACTATAAAGATGTACCAAGACTTGAAGATGGCTTATTGGTTGCCAGGTATGTAACACCCCTAGCCCATTTCCACCAAAAATAGGCAAGACGTGTTACTTCTCGTGAGATCACCCATCCTTAAATTTCCCTAAGGGCTTTTCTTTTAACTTTTATCTCATCTCTAATTTCTCAATCTAGAAATTTTCTTTAATAGCTCTTATGGTCTAAAATACTCTTGCTAGGCATATGACACTCACACGCTTATTCTTATAGCTAAATATCATTTGAGTCTATTATTACAACTATAAACTTGTTTTTTACCATTATACATTATTGTGCTAGCAAATTATATAGCTTAATATCTATCTACCCACAAATGACATGCACAAGTGCCTCTACTTATTTATACCATGTAATTCACTTATATAAGATCATACCTAGACAGTCGTCAATTGCACTATTGATTGTCTACTTTATATCTTCTCAAATCTACCACCTGTGCATTGGAAACCCGATATGCTGAGTATACACTCAGTAGTGAATTTAACCAAACATATCCTGTACTATGTCACAAGCAAGCATATAAAAACTTATTAATACTATTTGTTAAAAAATTTCTAAACACCTTCCTTTAGCTCTCCTTATAATCATTTATCAAGGGAGTCATATTATCATTTCTCTAAGTTACATGTTCTTACCATGTTTTAAACCCCAAACTAGTAGTGCTTCACCACCTGTGTATGTCCTTTTCTAGTAAATTTCCATTATTCAATTCAGTTCATTTATTATCTATACATATTTGGTTTTGTTCTAGTATGTTAGCTAATTTCTCCTATAACTTATCTCTTTTCAGTGCTTTCCTATTTAGGTACCATTTCATTAGTCTTTTATTTCTTTAGAAAGTCTTGTTAAGTCCACATAATTTCCTTTAATCACAGCTTTTACCCTGTTCTTAAATTTTAATACAGTTATTCATAAATTATTTCCATTAAGGTAGATTTATGCCTTAGATTTTCATTACCATCATTGAGTCTATTCAAATCCTTTTATGTATCCTTTATCCCTATGGATTCAGAAAGAACTCCCAACCACTGGATAATGGGATCACTATATACAGTGGCCCTCATTTTAGACCTCAACTGTTGCACTAACCTCTGCAGTTTGAGGATCAGATAATAAACAAAACTATGTTGTAGCCCACATTATAAACCCCAGCGTTTATGTACAACTGTCATTCGATGCTCTAAGGACCTATTCATAAACCACTCCTAATACTAGACTAGTAGATACTCTAGGGACCCATCCATAGACAACTCTTAATATCCGTAACACATACCAAGATCATCAATCTATGATGGATACTTAGGGACTTGTCCGTAGACCACTCCCAATATCTATAATAACAACCTATAGTGTAGTGGCTCATCATAGAACCTAGTTAGCTGCACTTGCTATACACAGGCTAAAGCCATATCAACTCAGCCTCTAGCAGCTACTAATCGCTAGTTGATTGGTCAACCTATCCAGTGTATGAACAACCATGTCTTCCCGAATTTCCTATGTTATTTATCTTTGAGAGTCATTAATTTCACTATTTAGTTCATCCATAATCATATATCTTTCTTTAAGATCGTTCTAGTTTCTTTTACCAATACTGTTCTGTTGAATAACTTTTCAGTTTTCTTAAGTAATCCTGTAGTCATTTTCCACTTTACTTTATCCATCCATTTTATATTATTGTCTTATAACTTATTGCTTAAGGAATCTTACCTCATTTCCATAAACCCCAAGGACTTATTCCATGTATTTTATTGTGCAAGATTCTTGCATAACTGTATTGTAAGATAGTTTTTAGATTTAGAAATTTTACTTAACTACTACTATTCCGTAGCAATATTTATTTTCTACATAATTGGATAATTTACATTATATTTGTTATAGTCTTCCCTTTGAGATTTATCCTATTTTAAATCCTTATCTTTATTAATTATGCCCTCTTTGCATGTCCTAAAATCCTTAATTTTTTCCATATTTAATTTTCCTAAATTTTATTCACAACTTATCGTGCGTTAAT
>CANXYI011261052.1:0-11955 GCA_948208565.1 Hura crepitans | reverse complement strand
AAAAGAAATAAGGGGATTTTTGGGTAAGATACAATACATTAGCAAGTTTATAGCTAAGCTCACCACCATATGTGCTCCTATCTTCAAACTTCTCAGAAAGAACTAGCCAACTAAGTGGAATAAGGACTGGCAAAAAGTTTTTGACATGATCAGGGAGTATTTACTAAATCCACTAGTTTTATGACTGCCAAGGCATGAGAAGCCATCAATCCTCTATTTTTAGTAAGGACTATGATAGCACATAAAGATAAGATAGGTGTTGAGTTTGCAATTTATTACTTAAGTAAGAAATTTCTCCCTTACAAGGTCAAGTACATAATGGTGGAAAAGATCTATTTAGCAATAGTATGGGCTTTAAAGAAATTGATACACTACTTCCAGTCATAAACTGTATAGGCTATTTCCAAACATAACTCGTTAAGGTATCTCTAGTGAGCACCATCTTTAGTAGGGAAAATGAGTAAATTGCTCCTCTTCCTTTAGGAATTTGATATTCAGTATATAATGAGAAAAATAATAAAAGGGCAAGAAAAACCATTTAGGCTTACTACGACCTGAGGTACGGCAGATACCCAATGTTTTCCCATGTTTTTATGCTTAGGGGATACAAATCGGATCCATTATATGTGATTCTGATGATAGATATTAAATTATAGTTGGGTTTAAGATATGAGGAGGACACAATACAGACTATGGTTCATGACATGAGCTAGTTAAAGAATGAGTCCATAACACTATTACAGTGCTATGGAGGTACCAAAATACAGAGTAAATTACTTGGGATCTAGAAGAATAGATGAGAGCTCTGGGTTCTTATGTAATTTCTCTAAGTAATTTTGTGGATGAAATTTTCATCAGAGGGGAAGAAATGTAACACCCATGTTCTGAGGCTCCATGAATAGTGCATTGCAGTTGGGAAGCGTGCATGGGGTGCTAGGTCACTTTTACATAAATCAAGCGTGCATGGGGTGCTAGGTCACTTTTACATGTGAAACTTTGATAGGCTTTAATCTAATGAAGAGAGCAAAATTTAAAAATTTAGCAGAACCAAAAATTCATTTTAGATTGTAAGCTACACCTCGGTGTAATAAAAATTTTTTAGGATAGGATTAACCCGAGATATGCCCGAACATACCGAAAATAATGGACCTTGAAGCTCAAAAATTACACTGAGTCCACTAGTCAAAGAATTTTTTAAATCGGAGGTCATTTACAAATTCTCGTAATTTTTAAGGTTGATAAGCAAATCGAGGCAATATGAAAATTTAACTATAGATGGAATTTGGCCACAAAAATATACAAGCAAATAGAGGGGATTAAAATATGAATTTTAAAATAAACAATGTAATCTTTTCAGTTCCGTGTGAATTTTTGTGAAATTTTGAATTTGTTTGAAAAATTAAGCTGTTTCAGGATAGATTAGGTTATTGTGGACCCCACCCATACACTTGCCAGTTGACCTAGGACCTTGACAAGTGTCCCTAAGATTTGACAAGTGGATTTTCTACTCAAACAAAAGAGAACTCTTCTCTTTTTTCTACCAAAAATGCCGATGCTAGCTCTTTCTTTAGCTGGCCAGAATTTCTTCAATTCTTCACTAAAAATGGTGATTTTAGTTTTTAAATTTAAGTTTGCTTATTAGGCACCATGAGGAAAGGGAATTAAGGACAAAAGAATGTAGAGATAAAATTCATCAAAGTGTTCTAGATAGAAGCAATATAGTAGGGGTACCAAAGGTAAGTTCCTTGCTATTTATTTAGTTTCCCTATTGATTTCTTGGTTGTAAAGGGTTCTTTAAGGTGCCTAACGCTTGTGGGGACATTTTTGGTTTGGTTTCGATGTGAAATAAGGCAAAGAAAGGCTTGAAAGGCAAAGGAGAAGCTACCATGCAAAGGATGGAATTAAAGCTGGCAACCTTAGAATTGTGCCAATTTGATCTTCTAGTGGAAGACGTAAGTAAATTCCACTATTCACCCAATGCCATTCAATTTTAGTAGTTTTCTTCTGAACTAGGGGTGTTTGAATACATGAAATTGATTGGTGAGGTTGTTTCTTGGAGGGATTTTAGTGTGTTGTATATTAGAATAGGACTTTTCATGGTTGTTTGATAAAGGGGAGTGTTGCACATGTAAGTTGGGCTACTGGCCGAGTGTTGTGCAAGTAGCAAAAGGGTGTTTGTGATGTTTAAAGCATAGATTTATGGCATTTAACATGGCTATGTAATTGTAATCTTTGTGAGTTAGTGGAAATTTGCATAATTGGCAAGTTTAGCCGAGAGCTTTAGCATGGGTAAAGGCTTGGTTATTTGCTGATTTTTGTGTTAGAAAGTGTTATTAATGCCTAAAGTATATGATGTAGGTTATGTATGTGTAACTAGTTATGTTGGCATGTAAATAGGTTGATCAAAGTGTGTGTTATTTTCATTTAGGCATTAACCAAGACATATGTTTTGGATATTATACCTCAACTAGCATGGGTATTGACCTATGTTATGGAAAGGAATGGTTTGGCATGTGATAAATTGGTCTAGTGCACGATTGTGGTGAATTCCTTGCATGGCCAAACATTACACTATGTGTAAGTTACTTGAATGGGCATGGAATGGTGCATGTATGTTTATGTATGTGTTTAGCCAATGAATATAAGGTGAGATATATGATAAAGACCATAAAATGCATGATCAAAGCCAATGAGAGGTTATACCTAAGAGTTAAACTTATGGACATGGCATAAAATTGTTGATAACATATATAAAATACTCATATATGATAATGAATAATGATGTGAGAATGTTAGTTTAAATTGTTGGCATAAAATTAGTTCTATGTACATAATTGAAAATGGCATGAAATGTGGCTAAGAATTGGCATGCAAAATAAAATAGAATTTGACTAGGAAAGGACTTAATAAAAATAGCTTGTAGTGTGCCTTTAAAGGCTATGAACTTTAACCGAACAAGGTGTCTATAATATGTGCCTTTAAGGGCTGTTGCTTGTGACTTAATACTATGGCAATTATGCCAATATTTTACCCTTGTAAATGGCCTAGTATATGTTGGCTTTAGGCCTATGGAATGTATGAAATTTGTTGTTAAAAGTACATTGAAATTGGACCTCAGATGGTCCTAGAAAATGAACATTGAAAAGTGGTTAAAATGACCTATAACTATCCAATTGACCTATACTTAAACCAAAAATTTCTTTGACAGAAAATGTAAATTCATGAGAAATAATGCTATGATAAATTAAGAAATATTAATCCTTGTATATTGGAAATAACATAACTTAAAATTATTTTTGGGATTTTAGCCGATAAAGCCAAAATGTGGCTATATCAAATTGGCTGAAAAATAAATTTTGTAATAAAATTTACAACTATTTATTATTGCAACTTAAATATTATAAGAACTCTATTAGTTAATAAATGGACTTAAAATGAGCTATTTGGCCCATTAGTTAGACACCCACCATATGGGTTGACCGGGCAACTTAGGTTTTTAGCAACTACTAGTTTTCTGATGTTCAGGTAATGATGTTCATTGTGGCTGGAGAGGCTTATTTGCTAATCACTATTATGTCACATTCCTAATGATGATTACTTATGGTTAGGGAGGCCTACGGATTGATCTCCATTATGTCACACAAATGTTGAGACTTTATTTGTGGCTGGGGAGGCCAATGGGCTGATCTTCATTGTGTCACATAGACTGATGTTATTTATTTATTTCTGGAGAGGCTATGGGCTGATCTCCATTATGGCATATATACTGGTGCTGGGTGTAGGTTTATAATAGGGAACACTACACCGATTTATTTTTCCCTCCAGATTTAGTGTCAGATAGGGATATCTCTTGAGTTGGGCTAGTTAAAATAATTCAATAAAAGTAATAAAAACACATATGACTGTGAAACATGACACAGAGGCATTTTAATAATTTTCCATTAGTAATAAAATAAGGGATCAAAATGGTATAATTTGTGTATTAAGTGACTAATAATAACCCAATACATAAATTATATGACTCGTGATAAGTAAGTTGATAACTATAGACCAAAACACCCTAAGGTAAAATGGTCATTTTACATGATAGTATTTTAAATTGAACTTAGGGCATTAGTATAAGATATATTAGAGGTTTTATGTGTGGACAAACTATTGGACATGTTTTTAAATAGTTGAATTCATCCCTAAGTATTTTTATACTCAGCGTACCTATTTCGGTGCGCAGGTACCCAATATAGGGACATCACCTCGTAAAGTGCGTAGTAGAGTTCAAAGGTCATATTGAGAAGATTGATCATGTATAATGAGTAGCTTTACACTCCATGTACTTATGTGGTCAAAATAGGTGCGATGTATATAAGGGGTACATGGTAGTATTTGTATGTATCAAACTATGCTGTAATTAATCATGAGATGGTTCCTCTTATGTGCATGTGCTTTGTGTTGAATGTTTGTGAGCCTGAGGCTCTATATGTTTTTATTATAGCCTAAGGCCTGTGATTGCTGTGTAATAGAAAATGTTGATCGAATGATACCTAGGGGACTAAAAGGGTCTAGGAGATGTGATGAATGATATAGAAGTGCTTATAGGTAGAAAGAACTTTTGGGATAGTTACTTAGGTAGTCGTGGTGCTATCAAATTTTTAAGAAATGCCAGAATGAGTTGAATTCCCTCTATAATAACATGAACTGGATAACATAAACCTAAGTGGACAATAAGACCAGACTAGGTAAGATTTGGAATCAGATAGAGTTGTTTAGTGCTATATAATTAAAAGTTAAATGAATGAACATAGGCGAAATTTTAGGATGGGTGACTAAATGGGAAGTGCACTGCTTATTAGGTTTCTTCAGGAATCCAGTACAGGGTGTTACAAGATGGGTCTAGGAGTTGTAAAATGATTATAGAGGTGCTTAAATAGGTTTTAAAATTTTTGGATAAGAACGCAGATAGCCATTATGCTATCGAAATTTCAAAGAAAAATAATAGAAGTTAAATGAATGGTACTAGTAGGCAAAGTTAGGGTGGGAGACCTAGGAGTATTTGCATCACCTATTGGGTTCATTCAGGAATCCAATAAGGGGTGTCACAATCCATTTTCCATACAAATGGCTTACATGCCAGCTTATATTAACATTACATACTAAGTCAGTTTAAGGTACATTTTCATAGCTAAAACTAGTCCATTTCCAAAGTCCTTTTTTCATGCCATTTTAAGCCAATTTTATGTTTACTTTTCAACCCTTTTTCTAACCATTACAAGTGTCTTACATGTTATCCTTTTCTTCCCATACTAAGCATACATAGCAGCCAAAATCATGTCATTTACATAATGCCACATATGTCATGCCATTACACATAGAAGTGCTAAAGGCCATTACTCATTTTCATGCTAACTTACCTTGCAAAGCTCTTAGCCACAAGTCTCAATTTGCATTATACTTGTTATTTATCACATTCATGCATATATGTACACACTTAGACATCACACAAGCATGCTTATACACACTTGAATCATTTACCATGCAAACTAGGCTAACCTATACTATAAACATACCTCGGCCACATTACATACACACGTATACAAGCCTTAGTTTACTAAATTCTTACCTACACCTCACATGCCATTAATGGCAAGCCAAGAACCATTCGATAAGCCATGTACACATGCTATCAACCTAACATACTTATCAAAGGACCTCTCATCCATAAGAAGACATCCACCAAAACTCATAATTTGCATTACCTACATATATATTCTAGGCATTTTTCATGCCATATACCGTAGTTATCATGCCGTGACACCATTACAAGCCATCAACACCACACACCTCTCGACTAAGTAGGAAAATCACCTTTCCATACATTCCTTTCTTCAATTCAGCATCCTAATCATGCCTTATGCATAACATGAGCCTAAATATAACTAGAACACTAGGTTACAAACATTAACCCTAATTTGCACCATTTTTATAGAAGTGTTCTTAGCCTAACACATTCAATGTCCATCAATCATGGTTTAAATGCATTAAATTGACTTACCTCCCAATCTAAGGAGTTGAAATCCGCACTTCAAGCTTAAAGGAAGTCACTAAATCCTCACTTTCTCTTTAATCTCCCATTCACGCCAATAGCCCTTCAAAAATTCACCAAAATTTGCACACACCTCTAAATTAAATTCCAATCACATAGGTGTTCTTAAAATCATCAAATCTCTTAGGCAATGAATTAAAAAGGGTAGAATTACATACACATAAGAAGTTGCTCTTTTGGGCATCCTTTGATGCACACCTTTATTTCCTTGAATTTTCTTACATTCTAAGGGCTTTTATTGCTTCTAACACCTTCACAAATCAGTTTTTAACACATTAAGATGATTTTTGGTTGCCATTGACATAGAAAAAGCTTCCAAAAGGGCATAAAAATGGTGGTTTTTTGTCAAAAATGGCATCGAGCAGCAAATGGAAGAAAGAAAGGAGAAAGAAGGAGAGGTAAGTAGATGTGCCCAAGTGGCCACTAAAGTGTCACCTTAGGCATTTTATAGTGGCTGAGGTAGCATAGGTGGGGCCTAAATGCCTCTTAAACAACACAAAAATGACTTCTTAATTGTTTCATTTCTCTGGCAAGTATCTGTATAGGTTCTTCTTCATAGCTCAAGTTTGGTTGTGTTTCCACATATATTGTTAGGACTATATGGGAGGGATCAGATCTATATCCCCTTAATATTGAGACGTGAAATACATCATGAATCTGTGATAGTTTGGATGGCAAATCTAGCATTTATGCTAGAGGTCCCACTCTCTCTGTGATCTTATATAGGCTAATGAATCTGGGGCTCAACTTTCCCTTTTGTCCTAAATCAGAGGACCTTCTTCAATGAGGACACCTTTAAGAATACTTTCTAACCAATAGTATACTCAATATTCCTCCGCTTCAAATTAGTATAGGATTTTTGCTTATCAACTATAGCTTTCAGTCTCTCTCTGATCACCTTAATCTTTTCCTTAGCATCTCTTACCAGATTAACCCCTGATACCTTGTTTTCCCTAATCTCCATCCAACACAAATTAGTTCTATGTTTCCTTCCATATAATGCTTCATATGGGGCTATGCCCAAACTAGTCTGATAGCTACTATAATAGGCAAACTCAACTAAAGGCAAATATTGATCCCAATTGCCTTCAAATTAAATGGCACAATTGTCTAACATATCTTCAAGCATTTGTATCATCCTCTCTGACTATCTATCTGTCTAAGGGTAGAAAGTTGTATTGTAAGTTAATCTATTGTTCTTTCACTAGGCTCATCAGTTAGACACCCACTAGATGGGTTGATCGGTCAACTAGGGATTTAGGAGCTATTAGGTAGATTGTTCCTTTTAGGCCCAGTGTTGTATAATAGAGATGGCAAGTACAACCACCGATGTTTTGATATTGAACCCTGCATACTCAGGTATTGGGAGGTACCACAAGACTAATCCCTACTACCCATTAGATTTATCATGGATATTTAGAGGTTCTATATGGCTGATCTCTGTTATCCACCAACTATATAGTGGATTTGTTGATTGGGATATTTAGAGGTCCCATAGGGCTAATCCTTGCTATCCTCTTGTAGGTATTGGAAGGTTTACAAATTGCTCACTACTATCTGTCAGTCCAGTGTTTGGAGGTTTCGGTGAATTGCTACCTACTATTAGGTAAGGTAGGTACAACTATCGAGGTCCCAAATCTAGGCCACTACATAGTATAGATCCTACTATTTGGTATCCTAAAAAGTAGTCTATTTGTCATAGGCCTATATGGTAAAGTAATTAATTGAATGTAATGCAATATGAATAATTATGATGTTTAATAAGTAAAGATATAAATTTGAATAATGAAGCTCATCAGATGAAACTAGAATAGGTATCTTGCGTGATAAGGCACTGTAAAGTTTAACTCATAGCTAATGGATGAGTAACAATATCGCATGTAAATGACCTTACTGCTTGTGTTATTATGCATCTCATATCATTTATGTCTATATGCATGCATGACATGCATTTATTATATCAAATCCACCACTAAGTTTATACTAAGTGTGTCGGTGTTTCGATACGCAGGTAATAGACACGGTTAGCTGTCTACCCTTATCAAGTGCAATATAGCTATTGCGTTTTCTAGTTAAATCTTCTATACTTGTGGGAGTTAGTAGTGACACTCATGTATAAATGAAGAATATAGGGTTAATAGCTATAATTTATGAACACATTTTTTGATCATTGAATGAATAAAATGAATAGGTATTTGTATAACTGTATGATTATATAGTATGACTGTGTTTGCTATTTAAGTATAATAGGTCTAAGACCCTATGTTTATTGTTATGTCTATAGTTAATAGATGATTTAGAGGACTTAAAGGGTCTAGGTGTTGTGGGATATGATTGTGATGATTATAGAAATGTTTTTGTGTAGGAAAAATTTTGGTTTTTCTCCTGGGTAGCCATTATGCTACCCAATTTTCTGTAGAATAGGTAACAGGTCTAAAATAACATTTTATCAAACCAAAACAATCAGTACTAGAATGTAATATGATAATATAAACAAACCAACCAAGATCTACCATCAAAAGGATAAAGACTATAAGTGTTAAATGAGTGCACATAAGGAGCAGTTTTAGGAGGGGTAAGCTTTAGGAAGTAGCATTTCTTATCTATTCACTACGGGAATAGGCAAAGGGTGTTATTGTAATCTCTTCCAATAGAATGTATGAAATGAGTCTAATTTATATGGCCATAACATAGATATATGAAACACATCATAGATTTGTTGTAATTATAAAGGTTGAGCTAGCTGATAGGCTGTTGGTCCTATACATTTTGTAATCTCATACAAACCAATACACCTAAGGCTCAGTTTACCCTTAATACCAAATTGAAACATTTTTTCCTTAGTGACATTTTAAGAAACAATTTCTCTCTAACCTTATATTCAATACACTTTTCACTTTAAATATGCATAGGATTTATATTTATGTTTTGTTAACTTCAGCCTTTCTTCAATGATCTTTAGCTTTTTTTTTGGCATCTTTGATCAAATCAGGTCCCGTTAGCTTAATTCCACTTAGTTTCCTCAAGCATAATGTAGTTCTACATTTCATTCCATATAACACCTTGTATGGTGTAGTGTGATGCCCTCTACTCGATCCACTCACTGGACCCAAACTTAGGATGCACACACACAAAATGATATCCAGTTCCATTATTCAAAACTCACTAAAAATTAAAACTTTTGTTTAGGAAATCATTCCTTGACTTAAAGATGAATAAAAACATTAAAAACCTTTTGGCATGCATATCGAGGTAAATAGTGGGGTCATCGTGTCAAAAATTCAATAGCATAATAGCCTTACCAGGACACTTTCCTAAATTTTTACCTATTAAAAAACACTTCTATATTATCAAACAACTTATCTCTAACTCTTATGGGCCCTCCTAATCCTCCAATCACAACACAAATCACAATGAGCCTCAGGCTCTTCATAGTCAACATTCTCATAGACACTTTCATAATTTAACACACAATCATGTAAGCAAAATGAAATTAAGTGCAATAAACATAATTTGAGTACAAAAACCTGTTACAAAACCATTACAAATGCAGATTAGACCCAATTCCTTTAGGATCACAAGAGCACACTAATAAGTAGCCTTTTACATTTACATCACTATTACTATTACAAAATTTCAAAAGTACCCAAGCAAAAGTTATCTCCGTGTCTCCTATTATGTAAAATCTTTAGCTCTAATCTACTGCCATATTACCTACGCATCACAAACAAGTAATGTGCTAAGCTTTTGCTTACTGGTGTAATCACATTGAATTGTAAAATGGTTAGTTTTAGCTTGCACATATATACAACATATGTCATTATATGTTTAATATCACAAACAAGCTTTTTTAGTGACTTATTTGCAAACATGCACTTTTTAAGGAATAGTCATACCTTTAGATATCATACATGCTAAATATACCATAAAATAATATAATAATCATTAATAGACTATAGTGCACAACATATATCATATCATCATCTTAATAGCATGTAAGCCACCAAACAGTAATTATGCATTACAAGGAATAACGTCATGTGTTTTTTAGGTCATAAAGCCCCTATTCACTTAAAGACTCATTTTCACATCATTCAGCCTCATTTTCACATACATAACTATCCATATTTGCACTTGGGTTATATTAACATATATTCAACATTTATAGCCATTTGAATGTTAATAATCATATCAAGACACCTTAAGTCTGATTTATTTTGAGTCATTTAGCCTACCTATGTTTGTTTGTCCTATATTAATGTCTTTTAACATTTAATTCCAAATTACACAATTTTAAGTCATTTTGATTTATTTAACTTATGCCTATATTAATAAGACAACTTACTAAGATTAGATAATGGATAACTTAGGGCCAAAGGCACTTGCACCCATATATGTGTAACACTTAGGACTATAGGCACTCACACCCTTAAGTATGTAATCTTAGGCTCGTAGCCACTCATATCCTCAGATGCATAAAGAAATTTTAGCCTGTAGCACTCACATCTTTAGATGCATAAATAAACTTAGGCCTGTAGGAACTTGTATCTTCAGATGCATAAATAAACTTAGGCTCATAGGCATTCACATCCTTAAATGTATAAATAAACTTAGGCCCGTAGGCACTTTTATCCTCAGATGCATAAATAAACTTAGGCCTATAGGCACTCATACCCTTAGATGTGTAAATAAACTTAGGCCTATAAGCACTCACATGAGTCAGCACATAAACCAATGATCCACAAGTCTTATACCCGATGGTATGCTAACATCTACAAAAAAATCCTTGTTAACTGGTCAACTTATCCAAACTAGGTTGTCTAACAACATAGGTATCACAAAACATGTTATTATATGTTATTTTTACCAATTTCACTTCTCATTACATTAAATTTACTTAAATGTACCACTGGCCTTATTGCACTTTTGCATCGCCTATTTTTAAATTTGGCCAACTTAGGCCTATCGTTGTCCATTACAACCTAAAGGACTCATTTCCTAGGTGTAATGGCATTGAATCACATTAATGTGTTAAAAAGGTAAATTTTTATATAATACAAGTCTCAAGTTGGTGTCTAACTTAATTCCATTCATGGTATGCATGTCACGACCTAAACATGCCTAAACCAATTGGTAGATTCACATAAGGCATTTTGCTACTTCTAACATGCACACACATTTCATAAAACATGTAATTTCACATGTAAATAAAAATCTTAATTAAAACAAGTGATACACATAAATACAGTCACACCAGTCACAATTTGCCTATATACTCCTTTTATGTGCATTTTTAGTCCTAAATGGTTTAAAACCTCTAAATCATAAATAATCTCACTCATTGGCATCCATTCGATTTGTAAAATGCGAATTCCATCATGCATAGGCTTAAATGCTATTTATTACATCATAATGTTATATTTCTCTTTATACTAGTATTTATGAACCTAATTTCCCATAATGCCTATTTTTCTGCCATTATGCCATACAGATGCCAAGGGGTACTTGGCTATCAATAATCACACCTAAACATCACATTCCATGCATTTATCAACCCATTTATCATAAATTTCCAATTATAGCATTTTATTGCATTTCTATGCATTTAATTACATTTAATACTAATATGGACATAATTACACATATCATTGTTCATGAAATTTTGTATGATTTAAGGTGATTACACATATTAATTAAGGTCATACGAGACACCTAAAGTTGGCCTAGGCCTTCTTTTTGCCAAAGAAGGCTCGGGTCAATACTTTGCCTATAAATTCAAAAGGGTATAAACTTTAAAAATTAATATAAAATAATATAAAAGTTGAAAAAAATATTTTGAGCCTAGATATAAGCTCTAC
>CANXYI011261046.1:0-12970 GCA_948208565.1 Hura crepitans | reverse complement strand
TATATATATATATATATATATATATATATATATATATATATAGTTAGTTAGTTAGTTAGTTAGTTAGTTATAGAAAGTAAGTGTGATTACAACTTTGTAATGACAATAAAAATATGATTAAAATGATTTAAATTGTTAACCTCCTTCCATAATTAATGTGGGGATTACATAGAATCACCTTATATGTCAATTAATCATGGGAGATCATTAGTTCATAATAAAGTAGAGATTATAAAATTAAAATAATGATAATGGAGGCCTCGGATCTTACCATGGTTAATGCTCTAAGCAACAAGACAAAAGGTAGGGTTTTAGAAGAATGATAATTTTTAATAAGGGCTTAAGGACTAGTAGAGCAAATCCTATAGTGGAGTTTACTCTTTAAACTCTCAAAAATTAGGTGATAATTTGTGATGATTGTTCAGTCCTGAAATAAGGGAATTTATAGGGTTTTGAGGTAGTTCTCCCATTTAGAAGGAAGAGAGTTTTAGTAGGATTAGGAATTAGACTCTAAATAGGAAAATTAGGTCTCTAAAATCTTTTCGACTAAAGGTCCATGCGAAACTTGGTTCAAGGTTCATAGGTCCATGCAGACCATGTCTTTAATTTGTCCTAGTAGACCATAGGCCGTGGGCTCTGTTTATTTAGGCTAGTTGTATGTTAGTCCATATGGACTTTATGGTAACAAGTCCGTGTAAGCTTTTGTTTTAGGTTTCTTGACTTATTACTTGGGCCTGTTTCTTGCTTTTATCATAAGCCTAAAATGTAAGTGAGTCCATACCATAGGGGTGAAGTGTCGAGCTTTAGGCTTGGGCTTATTAACCTAAGCCCTCTGCTATCGACACAAATTCCCTTTTTTCTCCAATTTTGATTGCACCATGAGCTTTTAGGTCAGTCAAAGTCCAAATCCACAAGAATGTTCTAGACTAAAAATCTATGCATTTACAGTTGCCCTATTTTGGTTTGTGCTATGAAATGCTATTGTAATAATGCACATCAAACTATGAGACTTAGTAATGTAGAAAAAGTTTTGTTTGCTTTCGCTATTTCACCTTTTCTTGATCCACTCACTATTTCATGTTTGCATAATACAACTTGTCATCTTTCACCTTCACTATCAATCTCATTGTGTATTTTTGCATCTTGGCATTCATACCATTTGGCAGCTTTTGATTCACACCTCTTGACGGTTTGGTGTTTGCATCTTTTGGCAACTTGGCAATTACACCTTTTGGTGGCTTGGTCTTTGCATCTCTTAGTGGTTAGGTGTTCGCACCTCTTGGTAGCTTAGGAAAGTTTGCAATTTGCTATTTATATGGTTAACATAGATCAAAGATGCATGTTTTCACGCATGAAAAACATGTTAGTAACATAGAATAATGTATGTTTTTATGCAAAAAAAAAGAGGGATAATACATGTTTTCATGTAAGGAAAAAAAGATTAGTACATGTTTTCATGTGAGGTGTTGATAATGGATGGTGCATATTTTCATGCATAAAGAACCTAGGAACTTATTAACGATTTAAAGAAAGATGTGTTGATGCATGTTTTCATGCATACAAAATTTATTGAAGAATTATGAACAATGCATGTCCTTTATGCATAAAGGAATTAATGAGGGATAATGGTTGATGCATGTTTCCATGCTTAAAAAAAATGATGAGATATATGTAGCATGCTTTCATGCAAAGGATTAATTCATGGAAAATGTGGAGATAAATGATGCATGTTTTCATGCAAAAGATATATGTCTTTAGCTATCATCATAAGCCTAAAAATTGAATGATTCCATACTATGGGGGCTTCACCCTTACGCCCTATTGGAATTAGTGTTAATCTTTGAGCTTAGGCCTATCGGCCTAAGCACTCTGCTATCAACATAGATTCCCATTTTTTCTCCAATTTAGATTACATTGCAAGCTTTCTGAGTTGAGTCAAAGTTTGAATCTATTTGAAAGTTCTACACCAAAAATCTAGGTATCTACACATAACATAATATATGAAATCTAATAACCTAAACACTTATACATACACTTGTTCATCTATTAAGCCAAATTTAACATACACACATTTAATTCATTCTTAACATTATAATCGTTTAAACCTTATTCTAAGAATTCAATTACTCAATACATATATATTTAGCCATATAAGCTTTACACATTCAATGCTTTCATTTTAACCATTTACTCATATGAATCATGTTATGCACATTAAATTAACTTAATTATATGATAATCATAAGTTAAACATTACGTAAACCTTAAAATCAAATAATTCCATACAACAAACACATGCACTTAAATTAAACAATCTCACACACATGCATATATTTCATTGAATACACTAACAAATGATCTTCTTAGCCTTCAAAATAACCTCCCACATTATGAGTTTGATCATTCCATGCTCACCTCAAAAAATCACTAGAAACATAATGTATTTTTAATTAGAAAAATTCATAAAAAATTACTACTATCTCTAAAATCTAAATTAAAGCAAGAATCACTTAATTTAACTCCCAAAATAATATAAAAAATTAATAAACCTTGAAAATAGCCAACTTACCACTTTAGGGAATTTGAAAACCTAACTTTCTCTATACATAAATCTCCCAAATTCAACCTTGTTTTCCTTGTTTCTCCCTTATAATTAGGCTCTAAAAAGGTGATAAATGAATTCTAAACATTTGATTTAGGGGTATGGGTGCATTTTAGGGATTGATGGGAGAGAAAAATTAAGGTATGGGAAAAAAAAGGAAAATTTGGCCAAGTATGGTAGAGGTAGAAAATGTAGCTTTTAATTCTCTACATAAATTCTAGATGTTTCCACACTTTATATATCCCTTCTTTAATGGCCATGATCTTCCCACTTAAAATCCAATGGTTGAGATTAGATCTAGGGTATTTTAGTGCTTAAAAATTCAATTCTAATCATAAAGGCTTCAATAAGTTCCTTTCTTGTTACTAAAAATTCAAAAATCCTTTAATTAGCACCTCTTTTGAATTTTGTATTTTTTTATTAAGGGGAACCCATTAAACTAATAAATTACCTTTTTAATTAACTTAAATAAATTACTACTCATGGTTAGAAAATTCCAAGCTTAGTACCATTGATCTAGTTAGAATTTTTGACCATTAGGTTATGCTATTTTAATATTTTTTTGAGTTCAAAATAGATATTTTATCATTCAGATAAAACTATCTTATTATTTATAAAGACACTATAATTGAAACTTTTTTTTGCTTATTTAACCTCTTATATGACCTCAACTGGTTCTTAAATTTCACCACATAAAATCTTGTAATTAATACTTATTTTTAGTATAATAATCCTAACTAGGCCTAGATTATACTATTCATAACCAAATTTCACTATTCATCAAAATCGAGTCTCGAACCTCATTTTTTCACACTTTTGCAATTTTTTCTCATGTTATTTTCATATTTCTCTCTCTTCCATACATGTTCCATATTTTAATGAGCCTTAAACCACCTTTTTATAGAATTGTCCCTAATAATTTTGAAAATGACTGTTACATCCCACAATGGATTTTTACACTGTTGTTTATACCAATTGACTCTTCTTGATTTGTACATCAATTTCATTCCCCATGATTTCCACTAATTCTCATTCTATGTTTAAGTAAATCAGATCGAAAGCTAGGGCATGTTAGTCATAATGGCTATGCTAATGGGTAATTAGTTACCAAGACCTGAAGAGTTAAAGTTATGTGGAAAGGTCATAATAATTTTAACTATATAGAAGGTTTTAAGGTCTTAAGAATGAAGTTGGGGTAAGAGAAGAAGGGCATGAAGATTTTTATGAGTAAGAGAAGATGCATTATGAATTTCTATCAAATGTTTAAGAGGGGAAGTAAGGAAAGTGTAAAAGAGGTTACATTAGTGTGTAGTTAAGGATGAAGAAGTTATAATAAGGTAAAATGATAAAATAAATGAAATTTATGTATATTGGTATTACTGAGTACCATAGGATTATGAGAATTTCAAGGACAAAATTCTTTTGAGTAGGGAAGAAATGTAACATCCAAAATTCATTGGGCTTTATGAATCGTGTACCACACAGTGCAAAAAAATGTTTTTGATGCCCAAGATATTAAATGAGCTGAAGGAAAGGAATAAATAAATTGTGATTTATTGGTAAATTTTTAAATCAAAATTTTGGATAATTAAGAGGGATAAAAACTTGAAATTTAATTTTTATGGTAGTCTAATTTTTGTCATAACTGAATTAAAATTTTGATTTTTGGTTTGATTTGGCAAGAAAAGTTTATGTGTCAGAGTTTAAATAATCCAATGGATTTAAATGAGCTAAAATTAGAATTTTTAAGATTTAGAAAATTACAAAATTTAGAAGGGAAAAATATAAAGGGGATAAATAAGGATATAATTGCATTGAATAAAAAGAAGAGTGGGTGAAAGAGAAATAAACCAAAGATAATTTTTTCAAACTAACTTAAGTGTTGGTTGTAGCAAAAAAGAGACCCAACAAATATAAGAAATGGGAAAGAACAAAAAAAAGAGAAAGAAAAAAGAAAGAAAAAGATAATAGATTGGGTGAGAGGGAAGAAAAAGGCATAGAGAGAGAAAGAGGTCATAAAAGTTGTAAGGGAGCAGAATGTCACTAGTCTAGTAGTCGCAATGATGGCTGCCCACTGAAATGAGTAAAAGAAGAAAACAATAAAGGAGAAAATGGAAAGAGATGAAAAGAAGGAGTTAAAATGAAATAAATAGAAGCTAATGGCAGAGGCTACTACTTGTAGTAGCAAAAAGTTACCATTGAGCAACAGTGGTGTTGGATAATAACAATAGCAATGTTGCTAAACTACAATAGCTAGCCAGTGACTTATAGGCAAGGAATTCCTTTTAAATTCTTCATTTTCTTTTTAAATTAAATATGGGTAATAAGTCAAAATGGTGATATCAATGTATGATAAAGATAGAAACATAATTAGGATTATTAAGTTGGGAATTTTACCTTTAACGGCTGCCAAAGAAGAGGGGGAGTGAATTTTTCATTTTTGTAGTTTAATAGTAATAAGTTACGGGTTTTGTTGGTTAAATACTTAGTATTAATATGTCTTGAGCTATAATTAGGATAGAACTTAAGTTTGTATAGGAGTTTATGTCAAATAAGGAAGGAATTTAAGAGAATTGTGTCTAATTTTTGAGGCTACTGAGTTTATGTTAATTTTTTTTATTATGGTGCTTTCTTCTATTTTGATTTTTTTATCTTATGTAAAGCATTTTAGGATTAAAATGAAGGGAGGATAGCAACAAGCAAAAATCGTAAAGAGCGATAAAGCTAAAATAAAGAAGGAAAAAATTAGACGCATGTGTATTAAGTGGAACATACAATGTATGTGTGATTTCTTAATTAAGGTAAGCATATGTAGGTTTAATTAAATTAATTATGCTTATGCTATATGCATAAGTTAAAATATTTGTTATACTAATTTTAATTAAGAGGAAATAAATTAGTTGAAGAAGGATTAAATCATTAAATCAATAAAAAGTTTAAAAGCATTTTAGCTCGAATGGAATGGATTCATATACATATGGATGTGACATTTTAATTAAATAGAGGAATTTATTTCATTATCTAGCTTAAGGAATCTAATAAGTAAATGTAAGAAGTTTTAACTAAATTGGTTAAGTCTAGTGAATTAAGTGTACGATCAAGTATCTAAATAAATGGTTAAATATGTAAAGATAAGTATAAATGAAAACTGAATGTCTATTAAGATTAGTTGACTAATCTTACATAGATTTAATGTATGATAAGTTGAAGTTGAAAAAGAATTGAGGTAGTAAATATTGCATGTATGGCCAAAACCAATGGATAAGTGAGTATTTAGTTGTGGGGTTTAAGTGGAATTAAATATTACATGTTTTTATGTAGCTAAAAGGATTGGAATTATGTTGTTAACATGATAAGTATTTATAAACTTAAAAAGTTGTTAAGCCTTATAAAATTTAATGTGTTAAAATAAGAGTGTACATCTTAAGATAAATGAATTCTATGGTAACAAAAGTGTATAGATAACATGCTTAATATTGAGTAAAAAGAGTATAGTCATATGAATAAAATAAAAGAAATGAAACAATTTGGTTAAATGAATGGCTTGAATCCAATTGAATGAAATGAGATGTTATAATGGATGAACTATGAAGTTGTTATTTGTATAGTCAAATGGCATGTTAGGATCATATAATGTACTCATTATATAAATGTGGTTATAAAGTAATGAGTTTATGTACAAATTTAATAAGCAGAACCATTAACATGAGTTGATGGATAATTAATCAATAATATAGGGTCTAAGTAAGTGGGAATTTAAACCTAAGGATGCAATGATTAAGGGCATGTTTGTAATATTATGTATTAAAAACAATTTAAGGCATTAGGATGGGTAAGGAAATATATGCTTAGGTTAGTAGGATAAGGAAACCAAATAAAGTTAACAAATGCCCTAAAGGTTGTAATGTATCATTAAATAAATACTAGGAGATTTTTAGTGTTTTTGAAGTTAAATTACGTACTAAGGTAAAGGTGATGTAAAATTTTGAATTATTAATGTCACCACCCCTTACGGGATTTCTAAAGAAACCCAATAAGTGGTGTATTTCCTGCTAGGTCACCCATCCAGTGATTTCTCCCAATCTCATTCATTTAATTTTTACTTCTTCTGTAATATTTAGTTTTTTCTAACTCCAAATTCATTCCCATTTAATCTTAAACACTATTTAGGGTCAACCATATCAATCATGCCAATATTTACTAGTTACAAGTCAATCAAGTTTTCCCTAAAATCCTATAGCATAACGGTTGTCTGGGTCCCTATCCAAAGTTTTAACCCTGTTCAAACACTTTAATAATCTCAAATCTCATCTCTTAAACCACTTTGGTCCCCTATATATCAACCTAACATCAATATTCTATCAATTCATCAACATAGGCCTTAGGCCATAATCAAATAATCTCAAATATAGAGCCTCAGGCTCACAAACCATGTCATCAAGTAAGAGTATTCACATATTCAAGATAGTTTGATGGAAATTATAACAAAACACTATCTATGACATATACAGACCCTTTTATATGGTACCCATTCCCCACCTATGTATATGGTGCAAAATTAGACACTAAACATATTGCAACCTTACTAACCTATACTCTAAACCTTGACTGCATGCACTCCGAGGATGTCTATAGGTTTCAATTACTTGCGCACCAAAATTGGTATGTTGAGTATATAATACTCAATGGTGAACTCAAGCATTTAAGTCATGTCATATAAATTATCATGCATTTCTTCAGTACTATTATCCATTTACTCATTTAGGTTATTATTCCAGCAATTAACAATACAATTTTATCAAAATAACCACACTACCCTAGTGTATAATTATTAAATACTATATAGATAATATCTTAAAATTCTATCTTTTATGAATATGTATCATTATTAGTGATAATAGTAATTAGTTCTAAATATTAAACCAATGTTTAAACATTTCTATGAAATGACCAAAATACCCCTGATCTTAACCTTAACCAATTTATTGCTTATACAATCATTTACAATCCATAAATTACAAATCTAGGCCATTTCTAGATATAGTATTCTAGTCATTTAATTTATCAGGGTAGTACATGTTATGTATACAAAATTACCAAAATGCCTTTATACCAATTCATGCCAATGAATCATTCATTTAGTTATTATGAACTAAGTAAATCACAGTTCTACATCATTATTAAAGATCACATGCATAATCTTTACTAATCAAGTCGATGAGTACTACACATGTAAAATACCAAAATATTGCAGTATTATTCAAATAATTATGCTCACATATACATTTTAATGGTTATTAGCTCTAGTCATATTCATATGTTATTTATTTTATTAATTTATTTAGCCTGACTAAAAAGACAACACTTACATACACTAGACCTAGATGGAAATAAAAAGAGTGCAATGATCGACATTTTAAACCCTGACAGCTGCACCGGTCTGAAATAAAGTCATAGCACTAAAGGTGTAAATGACAAGATGTGGTCTACCTAGCAGACTAGGTTGATTAATTGGCTAGTACAGTGGTCATCCGAGACCTTAGCTGCTGTACTGACCCTATTTAAAGATCATGAATGTCATAAACTAGCCTGCATAACAAACTAGTCTATTTAACTGACTAGTGCAGTGGCCCTCCAGGACTTATGCTGCTGCACTGGCAAAATCAAGTGAATGGTATCAAGTATGCAAAGGCACATGCGTGTCTATCTAATAGACTAGTACAATGGCCTAAAATGGACCTAGGCCACTGTATTGGCCCTGTCTAAAAATAGACAATATAGTAGTTGCTAAAATCCCTAAGTTAACTGATCAACCCATCCAGTGGGTATCTAACTAATGGGCCATGTAACTTAATTTATGTTTATTTCTTTACTAATTTACTTCTTATAATATTTAAGAATGAAAAATAGTCAGTTATGAATTTTATTACACAGTTCAAATTTAGCTTGGTCTGGTATGGCCACAATTAAACTGTACAAGGTAAATTTTCAATATTATTTTCAAGTACTACAATTGCCTATAATTAAGGTATATTATGCTTGATTTTATTCCATAGCCATTTCTCATATAATTGTCATTTACTGTCCAGTGGTATTTTTGATTCAGGTAATAGTCAAACTGGATAGATATAGGTAATTTTGTCAAGCTTTAAAAGCCAAATTTTGGTTCATTTTTCTACATTTTTCAGTGCAGTTTTAACCATTATTTCTATAAGTTTCATAGACCTTAAGCCATTCAATCACTAGGTCATTTACAAGGCCAAAACATATGCATAATTGCCATTACATTTAATCACAAACCATAGCCCTTAAAGGCACATATTATACACACATTATTTAGTCATAAATCATAATCCTTAAAGGCACATTACAAGCCATTTTTCAAGTCCTTTCCTAGTCAAGTTTGAGTTCCTTTTACATGCCAATTCTTAGTTACATTACATGCCATTTTAATTATGTATATTTAACTAATTTCATGCCAATCAAATTAGGCGAGACCTGCTCATACTATTATGCCTTATCATGCATACTCTTTACCCATATGTTATCAACCTTTTCATGCCTTTTTCATTCACAACCATCCATTTGTGTCAAGATCATTCCATATTCAAGTCTAATTAAAACAAAGTAAATTTGACTATTTTAAGTCTGATACATCAAGCTTCAAAACATTTATCCATTTAAGCAAAATAGCCAAAACTTACTTACCACTCTTCTTACCATTAGTTTTGAGTAGTGTGGTATATAATGCCAAATCAAGCATTCCCTTCACCTTTCTTATACAATCAAATGCCTTTACATAACCATAACACATACACACACATAAGTCTATTTCATGCTATTCTAGGTGAATTACCTAAGCATATGCCTCAACTATTACTCAAATCACATTCACACATACTTAGACCAAACCATTTACATGCTAAGTCCTTAATATACATGAATTAAATCTAAGATACACACTAATCTAACTTGATCATTTATGAACCATGCTTAATCACATGCCAAACCAAATAGCTATATGCCTACAACCTCTATACCAATACATAAACACAAACATTCTTCTCTAACACCTTAATCAAGCAAGTTTGACATCAATAGACCATGTTAAACTCTCAAATTCTTTATAATAACATGCTAGGTGTGCTCTAATCCATACAACTATAAGGTTATTCATTAACATTCATTTCTCTACCCATGTTTTGAGCCCAACCTTACTTAATTTAGTTGACATATCCTCCCTTTTAAGCTTTAAACCTCTCAGCCAATAAGCAATATACACCTTCACAAAGCTAATTCTCTACTTACAACTACTCCATAGACATTCTTAATGAAATTCCAGCCATAATAATTAAATGGCATGAAGTGAATACTTGAATTCACTTACTTGTTAAGAAGATCACCCTTGAAGCCTTTAATCCTTAAGCTGTCCAGCCTTTCATGGTGGTTCCTCCTCCCTTCTTAAAGCCTTTCCTTACCCTAATTCACCTCAATCTAAAGCCACACACATCCCCATAGATGTTAGGCATCACAAGGAATAATTTCTAGCCAAGAAACCCTAAAGAAAATCGAAGAAAAGCCAAGAAACTCATCTAAGGCTCCCTACTGGACTATTTCTATCTAGTAAATTTCCAAGAATTTGAATTAATTTATGAGGGCTCCTTTTATGTCCATTCTTTTTCTAGAAATTCCTTAACACATAGGAGAAATTGTTAATGGTGGTAATCTTCTATAATAGGCTGAGGAAGATGACGAAAATGAAGTTCTTCCCTAAAGTTAGCATCGGTTCTAATAGCCAGCCAAAAGGAAAGTCTTCCCCTTTTGTGAATGGATTTTTCCACTTGTCAAAACAATTTGCCACTTGTCAAAGGCCCTAGGCTAGCTAGCTTGGTATAGGTAGGTCCTGTGACCACCCGAACTATCCCAGAATGGCTCAAATTTTTATAGAACTTTAGAAATTCATGAAAATTCATTGTTTATTTTAAAATTCCTATTTTAATCCCCTTTACATGCTCATAAAAATTTGCAACAAAATTCCATCGATAGGATAGTTTTCAAATTACCTCGATTTGTATGCCAACCTAAAAAATTATAGCAATTTGCAAACGACTTGAGAATTCAAAAATTCTTTTATTAATGGACTCAATGAAATTTTTAAGCTTTAGGGTTTGTTATTTTTAGATATGTTCGGGTACACCTCGGGTCATCCTAAGCCTAAAAAAATTTTATTACATAGATCAATGCTTTACAGTCCGAAATGAATTATTAGTTCTGTTAAATTTTTAAAATTTGCCTTTTTCATCATTTTTAAGCCCCTCAAAGTTTCTTGACTAGTGTTGCTGCCTTGATTCTTATGCAAGTGACCCGACACCCTTAGCACACTTCCCAAACCTATTGGCACTATTCACAGATCCTCAAAACATGGGCGTTACATCGTGCCCCAGTTATACAGTATGTTGTCAAAGCTAGAGAAGAGACCGCAACACTAGACGTCATAACTAGTACTTTTTATTTATTTGATATTCTAGTTTTGGCTTTGGTAGACCCAGGAACCATACATTCATATATATGCACCACATTGGCACATGATAGAGGACTAAAGCTTAAGCATGTGAACATAGACATACAAGTTAGTAATCTTATAGGACAGTAGGCAATGTCCATTAGTAATCCAAGAATGGTTGTGTTCCTAGATTTGATTGAATTCCATTTCTATGAGTTTGATGTGATTTTTGGAATAGACTGGTTGCTTAAACATCAGGCTATACTTGATTATAAAAATAAGAGGTTGAGCCTCCAAACTATAGAGGGATAGACAATGATAGTTATGGGTGAGAAAAGCTATCTAAATAACCTCATCTTAGCTATTACAGTAATGAGACTTATATAGAAAGGATGTAAAGCTTACTTAGCACATGTCATTAACATTGATGCTTCTACCCTAATGCCTGAATAGATTGCAATAGTGTCTAAGTTTCTTAATGAGTTACTAGGTTTACCTTTATAGTGAGAGCTTGATTTTCAAATTGAGGTTTATCTTAGTATAACTCTTATTTCTATTACTCCTTAATAAATGGCACATGCTAAATTGAAAGAATTAAAGGTGAAATTGTAGGAACTATTAGATAAGGGTTTCATCAGACCTAGTGTTTCACCCTAGGGAGCAGTTGTATTGCTTGTAAAGAAGAAAGATGGCTCACTTCGACTATATATTAATTACAAATAGCTGAACAAGGTAATAGTAAAAAATAAATATCCTTTGCCCAGAATAGATGACCTCTTTGATCATTTGAGAGGTGCGGGTGTATTTTCTAAGATCAATTTGAGATCTGGATACCATTAGTAGAGACTCAAGGAAGATGATATTTCTAAGACTGCATTTAGAACTAGATACGAGTATTATGAATTCTTAGTGATGGCATTTAGTCTCACAAATGCCTTGATAGCCTTCATAAACTTAATGAATAAAATATTTCAACCATACTTGGATCAATTTGTGGTGCTATTCATTGATGATATTCTGGTATACTCTAAGACTAGGGAGGAATAGGAACAATATCTAAAGGTTGTGTTACAAACTCCAAGGGAGAAATAAATGTATGCTAAGTTAACTAAGTGTGAGTTTTAGCAAATTGAAGTAGCTTTTCTAGGACACAGTGTCAGTGGAAGGCATTAGAGTAGACCCCAGTAAGGCTAAGGCAGTGTTAGAGTGGGAACCCCCGAGGAATGTGATAGAGGTATAGAGTTTCTTGGGATTACTTGTGCACTACAAAAGGTTTATGAAAGTATTTTCCATGATTGTAGCTCCTTTAACCAGATTGGAAAGAAAGAATGTGAAATTTGAGTGGGATGAGAAATGTCAGGCCAATTTTGAGAAGTTAAAGAAGATGTCAACACAAGCCCCTATCTTAATTCAACTTGAATAGGGTAAGGATTTTGTGGTGTACAGTGATGTCTCACTTAATGGCTTGGGTTGTGTGTTGATACAAAAAGGTAAGGTAGTAGCCTAGGCTTTAAGGTAGTTAAAGCTGCATGAGATAAATTATCCTACTCATGACTAGGAGATAGCTACCATTATCTTTGCTTTAAAAATTTAGAGGCACTATTTGTATGGTGAGAAATGTTACATTTATAAAGACCACGAGAGTCTAAAATACCTCCTAACATAAAAAGAATTGAACTCAAGGTAGAGAAAGTGGTTAGAGCTAATTAAGGATTATAACTTCTTAATAGATTACCACCCAGGGATAGCTAATGTGTTGGCAAGTGCTTTGAGCAAGAAATTTATGGTGACTTTGAGATCTATGAATGCTAGATTATAGTACACCAAGAAGAATGTCATGTTAGCTGAGTTATAGATTAAACCTG
>CANXYI011261017.1:0-11903 GCA_948208565.1 Hura crepitans | reverse complement strand
TAATTAATTTAGTTTTCTTTGATATTGTAATTAATTTAATTAATTTTTTTAATTTATATTATATTATTAATGCGTTATTAATGACTCAATTTTAGTTCCTAATTATATTTAAATATGAGATTCATATTACCAATTATTCCATTTAAATACTCTTAATAATAATATTTAGACAAGAAAATTTAACTAAATATTATGCAATATCAAGCAATAGTAATATTAGTATTATTATTAACATCATAACTTCTATAAGCGTGTAACATATAATAAAGTTATGAAATATATTAACTACTCATTTTTAATTAACCCTTTTTTAATAATAAGTTATCTAAGCTGGACAAAAATGGGTATCTACAGTTACCCCCTTTTTATGTACTCCTAATATAATTAAGAGTATGTAAAAACTATAGATGGCCATTTGAGTCGGTGTCTTATCAATTTTTTAATTTTTTTTGCTTTATTATTATTTTTTTCTTTTTATTTACAATTCGAAATCCAAACCTTCCTGTGAGTGGTTCAAATTCTAATAGCTTGCATCTTTCTAAAATAGTGAACTTCTTACGAGTGAACATTATTTTGGAATCAATGCACTTCTAAAATCAGAATCTTCCTACAAGTAACTCTAATTTTGATGTCTGTTGATATCAAAACCTTCCTACAAGTAGTTTTGGTTCTTAAATTTGCATTTCCTAAGTTAGTGAACTTCCTACTAGTGAACATAATTAATAGAATCACGCACTTTCAAAAATTAGAATCTTCCTACGAGTGATTCTAATTTTAAAATTTTTCGACATCTCCCTAAAATCATGAACTTCCTACGGGTGAACATAATTTGGATTTTGATGTCTTTTGATATCGAAACCTTCCTACCAGTGGTTTTGACATCAAATTTTGAATATCAATTAATGTGATCAGGTTGTAACCTTAGTGTGCCAGTTTAGACTAGGCTATACATTGGTGAAATTTCTTGGAATACTTATTAATCTTGTAAGCAAATTTAAATAGCCTTTTGAAAATTTGCTTATAAAATTGGAAATGGATTTTGGAATTGGGATCATAATAAACAAGTAAAGTTAATGTTTTTCAAAGCTCATGGCTCTTGAATTTTAATTTTTTAGAGGTAACTTCTTTGAGTTATGTCATTCTTTTTGACTTTAGAAAATTGCATTACTATTTAAGAAGAGAATCTTCTGTTGCTAATATTTCCTTTTTCCTTTTAATATTCATGAAAGTGACCAAGCTTTTAGTGTTCTAATTTTACCCCCAGTCTTTCCTCGACATGGGGATAAATATACTTTCTTTTCTTCCAGATGATACTAATAAGGCATTTTCTCTTAGATTGGTCTTAAGATTCTTAATTAGGAAGATTATGTCAATGCTGATAACCTTCTTCTTGTTAGGCAAGAGTTATTGCTGACTATCTTATTTTTATGACATTATTAATTTTGTTCTACTGATTTTTGCTGTAAAAGTAATCAAAATTGACTGCTCCTATATACTTTTGTGTTTTATTTTTACTTTTTTATTGATGTTAAAATCTTGGCAATAAAGATAATTCATGACTGACTATCTTTTTTATGACTTTCAAATTATTGTCAATGCCTCTTATTTTAAAAATTTTCTTATTTTTTTTTACCAAGGCTTATCAATATGTTTTATTATTATTTTTGGTTAGGGAATTTACACTTATTAAATCCCTTTTTTCCCATTTTATATAAACATAGGCTTGAATTGATTATCTTTGGTTAGCTTTAGCATTAACTGATTCTCTATATTTGCCTCCCTTTTTATGTTAATATGTACAACTTTTCTTTTTGTTTGCTTAATAAGAAGGGTCGGTTCATCTTTTATATTGGCAATAAAGTGTGAATGATAACATAATAAAGGTAAAATGATGAAACAATGTAGAAAAAAAATCTCAATAAGATGACCAATATTTATGACAGCGAATAGGTTACAAAAGATAAGTTGTGATGTCTTATTAAACCATCCAAAGCACTTTTCGAGATGATTTTTCACCATATATAATCCTTTACATACTTTCTTATACAAACTATTCCATCCTTATCTAGAAAAAGGGGAAACATTCTTCTTTATATTTTAACTTTACATTTGCCTTTCATCCATCGATAAAGGGTACTAATAAAACGTGGTTATTTGTTGAGCTCAATCTTGTTAAGCCATTCAAGGGACTTTTCAGGAAATTTTCATCATATAATTCATTACATGTATTCCTATACAAACTTTTCCATCCTTATCTAAGAGGGGTAACCTTCTCTTTTTTAGCCGTTAACTAACCTAAAGAGCATTATTTATTGTGTTTGATCTTATCAAGCCATTCATGGTATTTTTGAGAAAATTTCCCTTATATATAATTCTTTATATATATTCCTATGCAAACTTTTCCATCCTTATCTAAGAAGGGTAGCCTTCTTTTTTTAACTAAAAAAAATTTATAGATTCAGTGTTCACTAAATTTTGCTTGGGCCTTGTTATTCTATTCCACATTTTATTATCATTATTATTATTTTTTATATGTAACATATTCATTTTGCCCTCAAATGTTAAACATGATATAACCTTATAATTCAACATCTAACCTTGGCCCCCCTTATTTTTGTTTGAAATATTAACAGGTCCATAAATCAAAATAAACCACCATTTAGACCAAGTTTCTGGTTCATGAGCAATCAATATTTATCCTGATTTCGAGACAATCTCCTGATATAAGCTTGGCAAATCTCGTCTTAATTTTCCTTATTGATAGATCTTTTCCCTGACCATTCGATCGTGTTTTCAATACATCTTAACTCAAAACTCGACTTTTCAAAATTCTTACTTTGAGAGCTTTTTATAACTATAATGCCTCTTTTGTGAATGCTAAAATGAGAATAAGTAGGAGAATAAAGGACTAAAATGATTCACCAAGATGATATAATTGATAGAAAAGCTAAAATTCATTTGACATATTATTTATGAGTGAGCCTCACTCCTTGTATTACATTGCTCCCCTTCCTTTTCACTCATTCTTTTTTTAAAACATAATATTTCCTCACCATATCCAAATTAATGGGCTCGAGGAGTTTTTCCCTAACCATATTTGTTAAAATCAATGCTCCTCTTGCAAAAGCCTTCTTCACTACATAGGGACCTTCAAATTTGGGTGCCCATTTCCCTCTTGAATCTTGTTGTCTTAGAATGATCTTTTTCAAAACTAGATCCCATTCCTAAAATTTCATAGGCCTTAATTTCTTTTCATGGGCCCTTATAAACCGCCCCTGGTATAGTTGACCATGACATAATGCCATTACTCTTTTCTCATCTATCATATTTAACTAGTCATATAGCCTTTACACCCATTCACTATAATCCAATTCTACTTCTAAGATGGCTCTTAAGATGGAATCTCAACCTTGATAGGCAGTACGACCTCCATTCCATATATGAGAGAGTATGGATTAGCATTCGTGGAAGTTTTTACTATTGTTTTGTACCCATGTAACACAAAAGGTAACATTTCATGCTAGTCTTTATAAGTAACCACCATTTTTTGCACTATTTTCTTTATGTTTTTATTTGCTACTTCTACTGCTCCATTCATCTGAGGCTGTAGGTTATAGAGTTGTGGTGAATGATTTTGTACTGCTTACACATTTCCTCCATTGCTTTCTTATTGAAATTTTTGGCATTATCCGTGATTATTCTTTTATGCAAACCATACTTGCAAATGATATTATTTTTCATAAACTTAATTACTACTCCTTTAGTCACATTTGTGTATGAAACCACCTCTATCCATTTGGTAAAATAATCAATTATGACCAATATAAATCGGTGCCCATTTGATGCCTTTGGTTCAATGGGGCCAATAACGTCTAATCCCTAAACTGTGAAGGCTATGGCAAAGATTTCATCTAATAATATCCTAATCGAATAATTTTCCTTACCAACACATAACCGTTCAAATGAGTACCACAAAAATGTTCATGTACCTCTTCTATTAGTCTTTAGGCTTCCTTTTCATCAACACAACTTATCAAAGTGGTATCATAATTTCTTTTGTATAACACATCTCCTGTTAAAAAGAAATTATTAGGCAAGCGTCGTATTGTCCTTTTATCATTATCATTTATACCATTAGGATACTTTTTGTCCTTTATGTATTGGAAAATGTCATAGTACCATGATTTTCCATCAATCTCCTGCTTGATATGAGCACAATAGGCTTAGGTTCCTTTAATTTCAATCTTAATGGGTGGCATATTCCTGCAATCATCTAGCCAAAACAAAGCTGCTAGTGTTGCCAAAGCATCTGCAATTTAATTTTCTATTCGAGAGATATGTTCAAATTTAATATAGTCAAATTGCTTCATGAGTTCATGGACATATTCCTGATATGGCATTAATTTAGCATCTCTAGTTTCCCATGCTTTATTCAACTGGTTTATCACCAAAGTAGAGTCTCCATAAACCTCCAAACATTTAATCTTCATTTTTATCACCATTTTTAACCCCATCACACAAGCTTCATATTCTGCCATATTATTGGTACATTCGAAACATAATTTTGCCATTATAGGAAAATAATTTCCTTATGAAGCTATCAAGATTACGCTAATTCCATGACCTAATGCATTAGAAGCCCCATCAAACTTCATTATCCAATTTTTCAAATATTCAAACACTTTTTCCAAAACCATCAAACTTTCATCCGAAAATTCTAAATTAACTTCTTGAGTCCTTTCAGTACTTTGTGCTGCTAAGAAATCTACAATGACACCTCCTTTAATAGCTTTTTGAGTGATGTATATAATCTCATATTCTCAAAGTAATACTTGCCAACGGGTGATTCTTTCAGTAAGTGCTGGCTTTTCAAAAATGTACTTCATGGTGTCTATTCGAGAAATTAAATAAGTAGTATGGGATAACATATAGTGCCTCAAATGCTTTGCAGTCTATGCTAAAGTAGCACATGTTTTTCTAAAAAAGAATAATTTTCTTCATAACTTGTGAATTTTTTTCTTTCGTAATAAATTACCTGCTCTTTTCCATCTTTATTATATTGTCCCAACATTGCCCCTAAGGATTTTTCATGTACCATTAAATATAATAACAAAGGCTTTCCAACAATTGGAGGTTGTAATACAGGCAGGTTTTTCAAGTATTCCTTAATCTTATCAAATGCTTGTTGGCATTTCTCATCCCACTTATTAAGATTTCTTTTTTATAATAAACCAAAAGTAGGCAAATATGTGTTTGTCAATTGAGATATAAATATGGTTATATAATTCAATTTCCCCATAAAAGCTTCTTACATCCTTTTCTTTTTTTAGGGGTGATAATTCTTCTATAGCTTGAACCTTATTAGGATCTACCTCTATTCCTTTCTAGCTTACTATAAATCCTAACAACTTTCCAGAAGTTATTCTAAATGTACACTTTGTTGGATTCATCCTAAGTTTGTATTTTCTCAACCTTTTGAATACTTTTTCTAATATCATCACATGGTCTTCTATAGGATATGACTTAACTATCATATCATCGACATACACCTCGACTTCTTTATGCATTAGGTCATGGAATAGGGTAACCATTGCTCTTTGGTAAGTGGCTCTCGCATTTTTAAATCCGAATGGCATTACTTTATAGCAAAAAGTTCCCCAAAGGGTAATAAAGCATGTCTTCTCCCTATCATCCCAAAATAACTTAATCTGGTTATATCTTGAAAACCCATCCATGATAAAGAACATGTAGTGATCGGCAGTGCTATTTACTAATACATCTATATGGGGTAACATGAAATCACCTTTAGGGCTAGCTTTGTTCAGGTTTCCATAATCCATGCACATTCTCACCTTTCTATCTCTTTTTTTGGAACTGGTATGATGTTTGCTGCCCACTCAGGATATTTAACTACTTCTAAAAACCTTACTTCTAATTGCTTTTTAACTTCTTTTATGATTTGCAAAAGCACTTCTGGTTTCATCTTTCTTAATTTTTGCTTAACATGGCAGCATCCTAATTTTAGAGGTAATTTATGAACAACTATATCAATGTCTAATCCAGGCATGTCCTGATAGGACCATGCAAAAACACCCATATATTCCCTCAATAATTTGATCATCCTTTCTTTCAATTCATCAGGTAATCTACTGTTTATTCTAACTTCTTTAGGATTTTCTTCTGTTCCCAAATTTATTACTTCTATGGGCTCTTATTGTGATTCCATAATCTTCTCTTTATGATCCCATAGCTTTTCAAATTCGGATGCTATTGCTTTATCTTCATCTTTTTCCTCATTAGACTCTATTTGATATATTAGATAATCAAAATTATATTTTGGTTTTTCCTTAAGCATATTATCTAAAGAATCATTATTCCTTAAAAAAGAGAATGTAAAAACAAGAAAAAAAGATAAAAAATATTTAGGAGAAATAGAAGGGAAATGTTCAAGATAAGGTGTAAATTTATTAATAAAGAAAGCTCGACATACTAAAGCTTTTAGCCTTAAGCATAGCTAGAAGCAATTTTCGATTACATATAGGCATTGGGATCTAGAATAAACTATAAGCTTTGGGTAAATAAGGACATTACTTTAGTGGGGAAAGAAATTCAAAGATCCTCCAATTCCCTAGTTCTTGCTCTGATTGAAAGGAGTATACATAATTCTTTGCCGATTCTTCACCTTCATTAACATTTATCATAGCGAGTTCATTTTCTAAGGAATTCCCCTTTTTCATAATGCTTTTTAATTCATGTATGAGCCATCAAACACTTTTACACACTTGCATTAGGGGAGGAACTTCCATTTGGGCATGATCAATTTTTGACCCATTCACCCTTTCCATTCTTCTCAATTGTTGTTCATTTTTTGCTCTCATCTTATCATGACGAGTTATATGGTACCCCAGGCTTACTCTATAGTTATTTCCCTTAAATTCCATATATTTGACCACTCCTTGTTTATTCTTTCCTAAACTTATCCCTATCTGGTATCCCTATGCTAGCATTACTTAGGCGGACATCCATGAGGCATTAGAAAAGTATGCTTTTGCTGACTTTTCTTTGAGGGGTTCATAAATCACATTTACTACTTTGAAAGTTTGAAAAGAGCTTTTGATTACCTCTTTTATCACTTCAATATATTGGTCTTTAATAGGCTTGGATATAAGGATTTGCTCTTTACCATAAACTTTAATCAATTTCCCATCAATAACAAATTTAACTTTTTAGTGTAGGGAAGAAGGAACTGCTCTAGCACTATTAATCCATGGGCTCCCTAATAGCATACTGTATGCTGGGTTTATATCCATTACTTAAAAAGGTATTTGAAATATTGTAAAGCCTACTTGAATTAGTAGCTCAATCTCTCCAATAGCATTTCTCCTAGTACCATCGAATGCTCTGACAATCATTAAGCTGGGTCTTATAAATGATTCATTAAAAGGAAGTTTGCTCGAAGTGGATTTTGGCATTACATTTAAAGATGATCCATTATCCACTAGCACTTTTGCAATTGAATAATTTTTGCATTTTGCAGAAATATGTAAGGCCATAACATGGCCTATTCCTTTAAAAGGGATCTCATCATCTATGAAGGTTATGTAATTAGCTGACATCATATGACCGATAATATTATTAAGGTTTTCCACTAAAATGTCATGATAAATGTATGCTTGATCTAATATCTTGTATAATGCAGCTCGATGAGGTTCTGATGCCATGATCAAAGCAAGTAACGAAATCTGAGTAGAGGTACAATTAAGTTATTCAATCACCTTATATTCACTTTGCTTGACCAACCTCAACAATTCTTCCATATCTTCATCAAACACTCTTTTTCTAGGCTCATAGGCTTGGTTAGGTTGTTCATTAGGAACCGTATTATTTTCCTCTTTTTCTTTCCTTTTGTGACATCATTCTAATTCTTCTTTTCTTTTTTTATATATTTCTTTAAAGATATAACATCTCCCACTTCTTGTTATTCCTCCGACCCCAACAATATTTTCTATAGAAAGCCCTGATGTCTACGAGGATTTTAACTCCCTTACTTGAGTGGTTGAACATCCATATATCTAAGGTACTACCTTTGTATCCTTGTATGGAAAGGGCTTAGGTAGGCTTAATGTCATTTTGGCTAAATGAGACATCACTGATTCAATAGTCCTTTGCTTCGACTGGGGAGAGGGGGGGAGGGAGAGGGAGGCAATAAATAACTATAGGAATCGATCTTCCTATCTTTTTATTATCCTCTTTTCCTGTAACCATTATTTCTTTGCTAGCTGACTGGATTGTTATGAATTTTGCAACTAACAACCTTAAGAATTCATCTTGTATACTTGATTCATCAAGGTTTTCTGCCACTAAACCCATGTGTACTAATAATGTTAATAACTAATTTAAATTGTAGGCATCCTTTACACATTCCCAACTTAATTCTTTATCCTCTTTTTCATTACTGATGACATTTATTCTTCCATCCTCATGATTTGGTAAGGGATTAGTGGTGACATTCGGGCTTTGTTCTCCTTGATCAAATTTGAGCCATCCTATATTTATCAACCATTGGACCTTTTTTTTAAATGCCAAGCAATTCTCTGTATGATGCCCTATTGCTCTGGCATGATATTCACATTTAGCATCTTTTTTATACCATTTGGGATATGAGGGTGCTAATGGCTTAAGAGGTGACAAGCTTACCAAATTGTTTTACATTAACTGAGACAATAATTCTATATATGTAATGGGGATAGGATTAAAAACCTCTGGGGCTCACTGTTGCCTATAATTTTGTTCTTTAGGACTAGTTGCATTTGTTGTTAGGCTTGGGTATTGCATTTGTACTATAGTGGGTGCTACTCGAGTCACAAATGTATTTTGCTCATTTGTTTTTCCCTTATTTCCTCTGACCATATAAGTATCCCCTTCTTTCTTTTTGTTACATACTACTTCTTTAAACTGTTTGAATCCCTAATTCATTCCTCAAGCTTCCCTTTTTTAATGCCTTGCTCTATTCTTTCTCCTACTATAACAAAATATGAAAAGTTTGTAGTGGTATTAGCTAGCATCATGCTATAAAAGGAAAGCCCTAGAGTGTCTAAAAAGTTAGTTATCATTTCCTTTTCGTGAGCTGAGGAATGACTTGAGCTACTTTATCCCTCCATCTTTGAGCATATTCCTTAAATGTTTCAGTTGATTACTTTTCCATGGCATGAAGATCATCCATGCTTGGAGCCATGTGAACATTGTGTTTATACTATTTTAAGAATGTGACAGCCAAATCTTTCCATCGTTTGACATGATTTCTCTCTAATTGCATATACCATCTCAAAGTGGGTCCTGTTAAGCTTTTTTGAAATACATGGATGAGTAGTTTTTCATTGTTAACATGTGTAACCATCCTGCTACAATACATAAACAAATGGCTCTAGGACAACTATTCCCTTCATATTTCTCAACTTCAGGAGTTTTGAATTTTAAAGGGATAACCACATCGAGTACTAGACATAACTGCGTAGCGTAAATTGTGTCGAAAATATTTATCCCTTCAATCACTTTTAATCTTTCTTCCAATGACCCTAATTTTTCTATCATTCCCTCATCTGTAGCTTCTTTTAAATTAGCCTGTACTTTAAGGTTATCTAAATCTAAAACCACACTCATTTGCTCTCTTTGTTTTGTTAAACTTTGCTCAGGGAATAACCTTTAAGATGCTTGACTTGTCAAAGAGGCTCATGACACTGTTACTGGCGATGCCATAGGACGGGTAATTAGTGCTTTTTCTGTGATGGTTTTTCCTTTGAGTAATTCCATGATTTTAGCCAATTGTTCCTTCATAACATTTACATCTAACAATTGCTCTTTGATTTGATCAAGGTCTCTTCTGAGTTCCTCCTATTTTTGCTCTTCCATTTATCTTTTCCTTAAACATGTTAAATATGGATGCCTAAGAAGAATGGGTTGATTAAATTGGTGGGCTATTTTGGTTACCTATTTAATAAATTATTCATATGGTTGTACATGGCACTAATAAATCAAACATATATTATTAACATACTTTATTTATATTACATCATTCTTAGTTTAATACATTGCATCTACTTATGTTTAGTTTATAAATACTAAGCAAAATAATATCACACATAATTTCACATGATTCGACCCAAATATTCCAGATCCTTTTGTAAGTTCTCTAAGAAATAGACGATCTTTTCTCCCTTTTTGCTGATGGGTATATAAGCATTTTCAAAGTGTGCCAAGCTATCTACAAAGATGACAGCATTATCGGATATTTCTTGCATCATTTTTTCTATTTGATTTTTCTCTATCTCTATTCTGCAGTAATCATAATAATACCCATTTGTACTAATTTTATAACAATTGATATCTCTTTTTAAGCTTTCACAATGAGCATGTAACATCTGATATTCAGTCATCAATCGCTCATATTGCTCTTGCAGATCTATCCTTTGATTCTTCTTATATTCCTCTTGATATCTTCTTATTGCTAAACTATATGTGTCCACTTTCTCCTTGTCCTTTTACATGACATGTATTTGTTGAACCAATTCCTCATTTTTAGCTCAAAGTTGATTGTTTTCCTATTTTAGGCTTCTTATCTCTTCATCATGGTCCATTTTGATTTGTACGAGCTGATTTTTCAACCTACGCACTTCCTCCATTAATTTATCATTTCGTTTCTTTAAACCCCAGGTTTCCTGCTCTGCCTTTGTGACCATCTTTATCCATTCTACTAAATCATCATTTGATTATTCTGGGACTTGAGCCTCCTCCTTTGCTTATGTCTCTATAGGTATTTTCCTCTTATTTTCCCTTATTTTTGGAGGTGTAAATCCCTTGTTGCATCTCTGATGCCATTATGGATAATTCAATGTTACTGATTCACTAGGGCCAGTTTTCTTCAATACTCTAACATACCGCTATGCTTTGACTATTTCCTCTATCATTCCTTTCATATTGTTTTCCCTGTATTCAAAATCAGACTTGTATAATCCTTTAGTGACTAGAATGAATTGAGTAGCCCCTCATTATCTTCTAAACATGGCAGGTGTATAGGTTGTTCCTCCCCAAGGACCTAATAAAGGAACCCATAAAAATTTCCCACAATTGATTATTAGTCATCACGTTCTTTCCAAAAGGTATCCATGATATATTTTCTTCCCTGAGGTCATGCAAAAACTGTAACTAAGATTTCACTTTGGGCTGCAATATTGGCCATTGAAATTGTCCAAATCATGAGACATGATTAGACCTCTTGTTAAAATCTTTGTCATATCTGACTATAGGAAATTTAAAGGTCAAAGGGCACTAGAAGTGGTTTAATGCCCACATATAAAGAAAGGGGAGCCATGTTGTAAATCGGCCTTCTCTTCAAATTCTAATAGCATTTAAAGCTCTGAAGGTCTTTGCCAAGATACAAAAAATTAGAGTTCAGTTCCATGCTACCTTTGCAAAGCATATTATGACCTTCTCATCAATTAGCCCTAGAACTCTTGGGAATAAGACTATCCCATAAATAAGAAGTGCTAGTGCTGGTCAAGAGATGTCTGAGTCAATATTAGCCTGGATGAATTGTAAAAGGGGTTCAATCTTAATTGCCCTAGACATAGGGTGCTCCCATTCTATCAAACTACTGGTATGGATCCCGATAACTCTAGCTAATTATTTTAAACCCCTTTCTATCCTTGTATATTTATAGGGTTTGAATATCATCTTCAAATTTAACATAAACTGGTACTCTTCAATGGTAGGGGCCATATCCATCTTTCTAAATGTAAAACATCTATAGCTAGGGTCCCAATATCTAATCATAGCTTTAATCATATTGGTGTAATTAGGCAAGTACATGAGATAAGCTATTTATCTGTATCAATCATCAAATATTT
>CANXYI011260890.1:0-16618 GCA_948208565.1 Hura crepitans | reverse complement strand
ATTTTCATCATCTTAAAGCCCCTCAAAGTTTCATGACTAGTGTTCATGCCTCGATCTATATGCAAGTGACCCGACAACCCAGGCACACTTCCTGGACCTTATGGCACTATTCATAAAGCCTTAAATCATGGCCATTATAGGTCCACGAACTAATCCCTACTATTTGCCACTCCAGTATTAGGAGGTTCTGAGGAACTAATTCCTGCTATTGGACATAGGGTGTGTATAGATGCTGAAGTCCAAAATGCTAGCCACTGTATAGGCTGATATTTATTCGATTCTCAAAGCAAGTAGGTACAGCTACCGAGGCCTAAAATAGGAGCTGCTGCACAACATGATTCTCGATATCTAATGGTTGAGAGTTCTTTCCAAACTTTTGAAGTTTAACTAAAATAATTAAGGAACTTAAATGGACTAAATGATATGAATCAAAGGATTGATGTCTTAAATGTACTAATTAGAATAGGCAATGAGAAAAATTAATAGGAATGAAAGATAAACTACTAAATGATATCCAGTATACATAGATAATTCTAGGATAAATTTTGAAAGAGGTAATTGACTCATGTAAGATAAGATAGATAATAGAAATATACAGAGATGAATAGGTTATAAAAGGGTGGGACCATTATATGTAACCTTTGAATGGACTAGATAATTATATTAAGCCATTAAATGCATTAAGTGTTAGCAGGGTAAGGATGATAGTTGTGTGGCATACTCAATAATAATGAATAAAGCTATTAAATCATCTAAACTAGATAACAATAATTTGCAAACCAATAATTGATGAAAGCATATGCATAAAGTCTTAAGTACGATATGGAACTAGAAATGGAACGAATGACATAAACAAGGAAATTGTAAGCAATTCTAAGATAGATTCTTAATGGGTGTCACTATAGCTAGCCATAGAGTTGTGCCTTAAAGTAACATAGGAAGTAGAGATTAAAAATACTAGGGCAAGTCTATAAGTAATAGCATAGATATTCATTAATCTATTATTAAATGCTTGCCTCTGTGTGTGTGTGAGTTATGATATAGAGCATTTTTGGTTAAATTTAACACTGAGTGTATACTCAGTGTATCAATTATCCAATAGGGAGGTAATAGGTTTAACTGGCATTGTAAGGGTGACCAGCAGCATAGCCAAATACTATTTAGGTAAGACAATGTCCTTTTAAATTGATATGTTTTAATGGATAGAGGCACTCATGAATGTTACTGTGGATCATTGGGCAATATTATGCTTAGACAATTAATGTGTTAACATATAATAGGTTAAAAAGAGTTTATAGCTATAGGCAATACCTTGGTCTGATAATTGGATGTAAGACTAGGCATATGAATGCTATATACCAAAGAAGTGTATCACAGATCATTGATCCTATTAAATAAAATTTTCACACTAAATAGGATAAACTTTAGTAGAAGTTAAACAAAAGTTACCTAGGGAAACAAGGGATGGGTGACCTCTAGGAAGTGATGTCCTTTATCTGTTTTCTAACAAAATAGGCAAGGAGTGTTACAGTGAATCTTAGGATTAGTAAATATAACATTGCGATCATGAATAGTGTTCTCAATGCTCGATACACAAAATAGATGAAGGCAAAGGAAATTATATCTAGTTTTTAGGTGGATTTTAAATTAAAAATTTACGACATTAAGAGGATTATAGAATTTAAAAGAACTATCTAATGGCAGTTAGTTTTAATTAGAATTAAACTAGAATTTTTTTTTTCATTTTTGCTAAGATAAAATTGAAGGTTCACAACTGGATGTTCAAATAATTTAAAGGGAATTACAAGACATGAAAAGGAATCTTTAGAACCTTCAGATATTTTTAAAAATTTTAAATAAGAAATAAAATGCGGAGGATAAATAAATAAATCAATAAAGGAGAGAAATGAATTAAGGAAATTATTTTCCATTAAATAGACTTAAGAGTCGACTTGTGTTTTAGAGAACTAGCTAGCTATTATAATTAGGCTAGCTACTACATGGGAAAAGAGACAAGATAGAGGTAGTATGAAAAGAAAAGAAAAAGAAAGGAAAAAGAAATAAGAGGTGACAAAAATAGAGATAGAGAGACGGAGGAGATGGACAAGGCAATAAAGAGAGATAGAGGTAGAGAATAAAAAAAGGCAATAAAGATAAAAAGTCGAAAGAAAAGAGATCAAAGAGAGGAGAAAATAAGATAGGGAACCTAAAAATAGAGAGGAACAATGAGGAGAGAGGAATAAAAGAGAAGGTAAGGGCAAAAAAATTCAAGCAAAGGAAAATTGGCACTAGCAAATGAGGTTGCTAATGCCTAGCAGCTTGCCTTTGCCATGAGCAGTAGTGATGTCAGAGATATAACAACACAAAATTTTACAGATGGATTTTTGTTTTTGTCAAATTAAATATTGAATTTTTTTTGCTTTCTTAAGTTATAATTGGCATAGAAAATGGGACAAAATGAATTTAACATTAGATGAAAGGGGGATTGTATAAGATAGGGATTGATTTATTATGGTTTGTTGGGTTTGGATTATATTATCCATAGAATTATTTATTATTCTTCTATATTTGTAATTGATGCAATCTAACGAAAGACTAAAAGAAAGGGAAAAAGAGAAATTAAGAAGGAAAAGGATGTTCTAGAGATGTATATGGGAGAAATAGAGATGTTAACAATTTTGTAAGTTTCAAATTTTTTATGGTATATTTGATGTTAACTAAAGTTTTTCATTTGCTAATTATAGATTTTAATATGTGAGGGTGGTGCTTCGTAACTCTCTATGAATAATAAGATTTATGCATGGTGAGACAACAACACAGTAAAGGGGACACAAAGGTTAGGGCTTTTAGAAGTATGATTGGGGCTGTTACCATTGACAGTAAGTGTACTCAATAATTTGTACTATGCATTTGTGCTTTAAGTTAAAGAGTGTTTTGATTTGAATTATTAACCTATATGTTATTGATGACTAAGGTGTGAACATTGATATTTTAGGATTTATTGAATGGTTACCACTAGAATGAGATGCATATTAAATTTAGAATTGAGTGATGAGTGTAAAATAATGATATGGCTGAATTATTTGGCATAAGTGTATTGCGTATACAAAAAGTAATAGGTGTAGGTATAGTGTAGGGTGTAATGTAACATCTAAATTCTCTTACATTGATATCTAATTGATGTTGGGGATTTAGTTAAAATCTAGGTAGACTTATAGGTGACATATAAACTGAATGGGGCATAGATAGGTAAGTGTATAGATGTAGCTATGTAATAAGAGTATAATATATGTAAAAGATATATAAGGTGAATATCTGCATAGACCTATGTGATAACATGTAAAAGTGGAATTGTTCATTATAATTCAAGACAATTGTTTGAGCTTGTACAAGTAGAGTTAAGTAAGTAATAATAATATTAGAAAGAGTCATTAAAAATGAGATAGTAATAAAGATATATAGATTTAATATATGTGAGTGTTTCCATATGAGTGATTAATTTTCATGTATATACAAATGATTATGTAAATGAGAATGGCCATGACATTTAATTAATAAAAAGATTAAACAGAGCTAAAATGATGTTTAAGTGAAAGTAAATTTTAGGATATTATAAGAGTTGAGAAATAAAAAGTATTCTTATAGGACAAAATAATGCATAAACCTACAAAGTGTCATAAATGACTTGGAATTATTATCCTATAATAAGAACATAATTTTGCTAAATAAAACATGACAAGAATAATTAGATAAATTTTTAAAGACATGGAATAAGAAATAAATATGGTATTAAAAATTATACAAGAAATTAAAGTAGCTCTAGCCTATAAGTAGTAATGAAACCTCATTGGCAATAGAGATGTAAATTAGTGAGTGAAACTTGTTATGTATGATGATGTAAGTTAATAGTGTATATTGTATATTAACATGAGTGGACATTCTTCATTTGAATGAACACATGAAGATGAATGTGAGATTAATAGGCTTGAGTAACATAAGAAGGGCATGTGAAATAAAGCTTCAAAATACATAGTTAATGATATTTTAATGTTTATTGAGTATGCAACATGAGAAAGAAAGAAAAATAAATTAGAGTATAAAAGGTATATGAGGGCACTTGAATGGCTAAGTCATCTAAGTATATTTACATATAGGTAAAAGTTAAGTAAAATAAATAAGAAATAGTTTTAGTTAAATATTTATTATTTAGTTTAGATATAATTAGAATTAAAAGTCTAGTGACATGTTAATATCTTTTTTATTATTAAGGGTTACTTTTGTGTATACATGTAAGTGAGTTAACTTAACTGAATGATTATTGTATGTATAAACTTGAAGGTTAAGTAAGAGCTTAGTATTTAAAATTGTATAGTGGAACATGATTAGGAGTACAGTTAGTTAGCTTTAAAGGGTTCAATGTGTATGAATTATTGTGAAACTATTTGAGATAATTGTATATGTGTGTGAGAAAGGTTTTATGTGTAGGGTGAATATACTACATATAATTTATAATGATAATTAAGTAACATTAGATAGATATATATAGTTTGATTTAATATGTATATATATTGGCATAGTGTTACCTTGCATGATTAATTGAGGTATACATGCCATAAGATTTACTTAAATGTTATCATCTTCATGATATTATAAACATATAACCTATAATGTATAGATGACATTAAAAACTCAATTAGGCAAAATACACTAGCCATGTGAAACTAAATGAATAAGATTGATCTTAAAGGCAAAGGAAGACAATAAAAATAGTTAGTTATGAAATTAACGAACTAAGTAGTTATATGAATGATATACGGATGCATTTTATAAGTGGACTGCGTAAAAGATTACACAAATGTAAAAAGGCAAGTGAAGGTTTAGTTATTATAGTCTAGTTACAAATAGAATACACAAAGTGTAAAATGGACATAATATATATTATGCTTATAAAATTAATTATAGAATAATAATGAGCCTATACAACTTAGACTAGTAGGTTAACAAGTTAACTAAGGACATAGTAGCTACTAGGGCATTAGAGTGTCTCTTATTTATAATAGATGTAGCCATTAAGGTTTAAGATGAGAGCCCCAATGCATTTTATATTGTTGACATGTTAGTGTGGGTGCAGTCGCCATTAAGATGTATGAGGGCCACTACAAGTATGTTATGCTATATTTATGTTGTGTTATAACAAGTGTAGCTATCAAGGTCGAGAATGCATATCTCTACACACATTTCTAAGGTGTGTACAGTCATTGATACATATATCATATGATATTATATGATGGGTGCAGTTATTGAGGTTTAAAATTTAGGCCCTAGCACACTTTTAGATCTTGTTATCCAGTGTTGGGAACTATAATTCTAAAGTATAGGCTAAGTAATAAGATATTTGGGCTAAGATAATTAAAACTAACATAATAACAATTCAAACTAAAAATATAGAGATCAAGGCATGAAACTAGCTATATGCAGTGAACATTAAAATGATTATATAGTTTTGGTGTAGGCTAAATAAATAACTGCAACACTAACTTGTATATGAGTTTAAAATAGTTACATCTAATTTAAGGGCAATGTGAAATTCCAAGGAAGGTGTAAGGTATTTACTATAAACATAGATACAATGAAATGAAATGTAAACATTCTAAATGTTTTGCAAGATGGCACAAGTACTAAGCATAAGTGGACAATAGCTATTGAAACAAGAAAAACTAACAACAATAATGTAACTAATTAAAAAATGCTATGGTGTTAATGGAATAGCCTAAATGATAAGCATACAAGGAGAAAGTTATAAAGTATAAATATAGCTAAAGAGGATAGATTAATGAAAGGAGAAATTGTATCGGTGCAATTGTGTAAGCTTAAATTTAAATAAGCATATGTGTTCTATGGTATAACATGCTTGATATTATGAGAAGACTTATAGTTTATATTTTGAATTGTATAAAATATTGTTGAAGCATATGTATGTATGATATGGTACATTTCATTGAGTATACCACAAAGCATTATGCTTATTGTATCATTATTTGCTATTTGTAGGTAGAAGACAGTTGTCCATAGAAAACCTTTAAGTCATACAAAACAATCCAATTAGAGTTTTCGATTACTAGAAAGGGATTTTGTATACTTTATGTAATGTAATAGGTAGAAAGGCACTCATACATAAAAAAAAGGGGAAAGAGATTTAGGTTCAAATATGTAATTGTATGGTGAGATTTAAAGAGTGCAACTAATATTCTTATATTATGATACATACACTTATGGTATATATGGTTGAAAATACACTCATGTTAAGTTTGTAAGTTAGATATCTCCTGTGATAAGCTAATGTGTGTGTGATTTTATAGGATTGGAGATATATTAGGATGATTAGATGGATCATGTGTTATGAGGGATATGACAATTGTGTATATATATAGAAGTGATATTTTTTCTATAGGTTACTATTTGGGTAGTTTCACTAAATAGTTGTTATGTTGCCAAAGTTTCAACGTGATAATCCTAAAGTACAAGTGTTGGTTGAAAATTTTGAGTAGGCAATGATCTTGTAAGTCACACATGCTAAAGCACAATTTATATAGATTTAGGTTTTAGTCTAACTAACTATGATGTGAGTGGAAAAAGTAATGTGTGTGTATATCACCTCTCATTAGATCAGATAAAATAGAATCGGGTAAGGGGTGTCATAGTTTTAGTAAGAATAAGGTAGAAGAGGTTTCCTTTAGATCAAATGCCATTAGTACATGATGAAGCTTGTAGTCCTAAAAGGGAACTTTAAGAGTTATCATTGGGTACCTCACTAATATACACAAAAGTAAGCACACTAACCATTCAAGAGATAAAGGTGTAAGCTGACCAATGAACTCTAAAATGAACTCTATTGAAATATAGCCTATTCAAAGAATAAGCTTGTCAATTGCTATAGGAAATATGCTCAACCCATGCATTATATCCAATAGATAATGGTTTTTGAAAGATGGTAGTATGACAAAGGCATTTATGGAAACATCAAAATTCATAATTGTTGTAAATTCCTTAAGTATGGGGGCAAACTCTTGATTGTTTAAGTTAAACATCTGGAAAATGGAATCCTAGTAGTGCGAAATACTGTTAGAAAATTAAAGTGAATTTTTACTTTCTTAAAATATCTAACAATAGAGAAAAGGGAAAGAATGTTAAAAGCCTAAAAAGCCTTAGAATTGATAATTTGAAATAACTTAGAGTTAAAAGGGGAGCCCATAATGATTAGTGAAGAAATAAGTAAAATTAAAGCCTATTTATAGGCCTAAGCCATGTTTAATCGTATTTAAAAAAGGTTTTAGATTTAAAGGAATGCTTAAAGGTCTACACATACTAATTAAAAGGGACAATGATGCTAAAGCCTTTACAGATCTCCTAAATGATGATCCATATAGACTACTTCTATATGCAAGTTTGCAACCAAGACCAAGTTTGCATGGACCTAAGTTCTAATTCACAATGCATAAATCTCATCCTAAGCCTTTCTTAGACAATTTAATTTGGAAGACTATTGTTGATAGACTTAATGAAATTTAAAAGCTTTCTTTTTTTAACTAATACATAATTTATAGGAAATCATAAAGAGATTTTGATCAAGATTTATATTCATGATTCAAATGCCCTTATGTTAAAATAATTATAAAAAGTAGCAAAAGGAGTGAAAATTATCAATGTAAAATGTTTTGAATTAACAAAATTAATTTATACAATTTTAGATTCCAAAAATAGCAAAATTCTAAAATACATGTTAAAAATAAAATAAAGATAGTTGTTGGTAGGGGCCAGACTCACTCCTTTTCCTCATTGCTCTCATCATTTAAAGAGATTGACAACTTTTTTGCAACCTTAAAGATCTCGACTTTCTTTAGAGTTGCCTACAAAGCCTCAACCTATTTAGCCAACTTACTTTGCCAGAAAAAATGTATTGGTGTACTAGTAATTACAAACACAATTCTACATATATAAAAAAACATATTTTGCATTTTATTTTAAATTAATTTCATAGGAAACTTACTAAAAAAGTGTAGGTCTCATAAATCATAACCTTCTAAAAGGCTTACATTACTTAGGTTGTCTTCTCCATAGGCTCTCTCTTTTCTTGTTCAAAAATATAACATATCTAATTATAGAGCAAGTCATTATCGGAGAAAAAGTAACAAGATTTATGATTTTGGAATTTCCCAAAATAGCATCCAAAAACTCGAACGACACCAATAAGCTATCTTCAATCCATAACCCAATGGACCAAAGCTCATTATGTTGATCATACCTCATGTAACTTAACTCATACACATTGGTAAGCTTGCCTACCACCTCACCAGCTTTAGATCATGACTAATAGTAGCCAAAAACCTTAACCACATCCTTTACTAGCTAAAGATAGAGCTTGACCTATATGAGTGGGCACAAACCTAAAGCCTGAGGGCAAGCTACTTAAACAAAAACTTTTGAACCTTAAAAGTAGAAAAAGGCACCTACACTGACAAGAATTTGACCAAGCAAAGAAATATACAATTAGGAAAGACAATGTAAATATGTTTACTTGCTAAAAGAACTAGTAGTATGAGGCACTTGTTGTAACAAATCTGCAAAAGCCTAGCTAGGGCAATCACTTATTTACTGAATAAAATAAGCTTGGCACATGTAGCTACCAAAAATAGCCTACACAAACCTCTAATTTTCTATATATCTTTCAAATAACATGGTGTCAAAAGGGTTCTATGGAATATATCTAGAAGTTAACCACATGCCCTAGCTAAAAATCCTTTCATCGTGGTACCAGCAGTACCTCTCTAGAGTATTTAGCAAAACCCACTCTTTTAAGAGATCTCTACTATGGTATAGAGCATTAAAGAGGTCCTTAATGGAATCCTCACCAAGCTACAATAATTTATGCCAAAACAATCATGCAAGCACTTGTTAAAGAATAAAAATCCAAATAGATAACAGTTCAAATTTAATTTTATAGGTTACTTACTTCTACCCAAGCTTAAGAGCTTAGGTATTATCAATGGGACATTAATGAATTGGAATTCCAAGCCACTAAAATCAAACAAACCCATCTATCTATCATTAGGAATTAGTGAGGGACATCCATCTCATATGGGTGAGCATGCAAGTGCAGCTCATTTGCTAAAACCTAGAAAACTGAGTAACAAGGCCAAAATATGTTCAATCTAAAGAAAATTGAAAGTAATGAAGTCAAGGCACTTATTAGAAACCTACAGATGAAGCCCTAAACAAATTTATGAGTCTTATGAATGTTAGTTATGCCTATAGCACATATGTAGTAAGGATATTTTATGTGCATTAAAACTTTAATAAAATGCATTCTTTACCACTTAGTGCTTATGTTAATTCATTTACTTAATAATTATCTTAAACATTGTAATAAAGTCCTCGACATAGAATTACAGTGTAGAGAAAATCATGAAGAGTTTATCATGTGGGATTCCTATTACATGCAAATGTTATAATACCAAAATTATCCCTAGTCATAATACCAACAAGATGGAACATTAATAATGTGGATAGATTAGCACACGTTATAGTCCTTGACTAGGTCAAGTAGTAGTTCTCACAAGTTGTAGGAATGGTAATGCTTAGAGTTAACATGAAGTTGCTTGTTTAAGAAACAAGTTCACTAAAGAGATGTTCATACAGGTATATAATTTATGTCGCTAAAAGCATCTCATCATGTTAGTGATATAAGCAATCTTCAACTTAAGATCACTAAAGTATCTTAATTATTAAGTACTACGCTATAACTTTAGTGCTCTTACTTCACAATGAAGTATTCAAAGCTAAAAGATTAGGTATAGCATATGATACTTGAAGATATTAATGTGATCAATAAAGGATTCACCACTCTATGTTATATTGGGGACTTTATCTCATAGTTTTGACATAAATCTTTATTTTGAAATCTTTTCCCAAAGTAAAATGTAAGTGTATATGAGATTTAAAAAGGAAATTTGAATAGAGATGTTAAAATTAGAAATAACATAGTCTGGGTTATTTAATCATAACTAATTAAGCATTGAATTGACATAAGTCCATACTAAAACTTGAATTAGATAAAGTGTGGTGAAATGAGCAATTGCATGATAGTTGTATATATAAGGGTAAAATTGTTGAACCACTGACCTTTTAACATTTAGGTACTTATGATGCATGGCTAGTTGCCTCTCTTGACTTTTACTTAGCTAAATTTATTAATTCTAAATTAATAATGATTTCATGAAGTCAAAATCATAGAATCTAGTTTCGTTAGGATTCTAATTATTTTATCTACTGCTAACGTGTTTTAGAAGCCCAAGGAACCACACACATATAAAATTCATGTTCGAGGTAAAATTGTATGATACTTAATGACATGAGATGTCACTAAGGTTAATGTAATAAAAAGAAAATGCTTATTGGCCTTAAAGTCTAAGAAGTGGAAAAGTGAAACAAAAAAGGCCTTAAAAATGCCCTATATGCAAAGAGCATAAAAGAACACATTTAACAAGGTAGTTTAATTAGGCCCAATTAATTCAACATTTTAAGAGTTAAAATGACTATTATTTTGACCTAGGACAAAATGAAGAAAAGGGTTAGAAGACTTTTAAGGTTTTACTAATATAAGAAAGAAAATAACACCTTTCTTCTTCATCTTTTTCTCTCTACAACATTTGCTTCCTCCTTTATTAACCCTTAAAAAGCCAACTTCCATTATTGCTTTTCTTGAGTTCATGGACTTGTTTTCTCATGTGGATTACCTTGTAGTGTTCCTAGAGTGTATCACTATGGTTTGTAACAACGCAGTGTGAAGAAAAGTCCAAAAAAAGGAATCAACTATAAGAAAATTGTAATCTTTTTTCAAACCAACTAACTAAAAGTTTAATTTTTTTTGTTTTTTTGACAATCCATTAAATTTTTAGCTATGCATAAGGCCTCAAAATCCTATAATGAGTCCTTGTAGCCATATAAAGACCTTAATAAATCCAACTAAGCGAGGAGTAGTACATGTTTTGTTTCTTAATCAACTCAATCTTCTCCAAACTAGAAAGCAATCTCTAACTAGCATTGCCATTGGCATTGGCAAACATGCTTGGGCAAACAAGTAGATAATAAAGCTCCTCGCATATTGGTCAACCTTAGACAGTGCCTTAGGAACCAACTTAGCCCACCTCTCATACATGTTAGTGCACCAGATGTTGCCAAACCTATAATGCCCTATAATTATGCCATAAAATAAAGTAGTAAAATAATTAGATTATTTGTGTGCAATAAAATAATAAAAATATTTTTTAAATTTTAAATAAATAAATCCCTAAAAAATAATTAAAATTCAAATTTTTTTCCATTTTAGAATAAAATTGCGTAAAAAAGATATTTTTATAACCACTAAAAATGATTTTTACCCATAGAACTATTAGAGTCATTAGATGGAATTTAAGTGGCAATTTCGAGCCAACTATCTAAAAGCCATAAATTTCCTAAGATCTGCATCACTTTCTTTAAAAAAGAAACTAACAAAGGTTTTTCTTTGGCCTTAAATTTGTAATGACTTTTAAGCATCCTTTCGAAGGTAATATGATCAACCACCATTTAATTTGTGCATTGTGACTTCTCTACACTTAATTTTTGTGATTTATATGTGTGTATATGTATGTGGGTGGGCATGTGCTATTTTTTTTGGCTTAGTTAAGGAAGAAAAAGGAGAAGAAGAAATAATAAAGAGGAAAGATAAAGGGAAAGGCCATCATTGATGTCTAGAGCAAGTTTAAATCATTTAACTTTATTTAGGATAGTATGTACATGATCAAATTTGAGTTTCCCTTTTGATTTTTTTCATAAAATATGTGTATTAGGTTTTCTACTACAGTTATTGAAATTTTAATGTAATTTGAGAAAATTTGCATGTAATTGTTTGCAGTAAATTTATTACTCCCTTTACCCAGTTTGATCAATAGACTCGTGTAAAAAATAAGACACAACCCTATGCTTCACCTTCTTACTATAACAAGTTATTAAAATATACAACCTCATCTTTGAATTACATAAATACATTTTAATAGGTTTTATGATTTGGAACCCTTGTGCATAAAATTTAATAGCATAATGGCTATTCAAAGGCACTATCGCAAATTTTATAACCTATTAAAAACACTTCTAATATAATCATAACTCTTTCCTATTACCCTATCATCCATCTAATCACACCAAACCATAACAACATACCATCACCATAAACATGCATATTAAGAATTATATCTTAGTCATACACATGTAATTAGGAAAACACTGTCTATACTAAACATGTCTTCCATTGTACCTACACAAAAACTAACCATATATAAAAGCATCTATGCCTCAACAAATACTAACCTAAACTACTCATCATAAGGAAACTATATATAATCCAAATAACAACCATTACTGTTACTTCATATTTCCAAAGCCTTTAAAATAATTACAAAATAAACTTTAAGATATATGATTACATTTGATTTCTTTTAAAATAGATGATCTTATATACAACTATTTTTCATATGCTATATTATGTAAGCCCCAATGCCTGCCAACTTATGTTTCTCATATTCGATCCTTAAGAACCTGCTCATCTCAAAACACTGATGTGCTAAGCAAGATTTGCTTAGCGATGTATCCAAGTTTACTATGTTATATAATAAGCATAAAAGTGATATGCAATGTAACTACCTAAAAAACACTATTAAACTTAATAAAATCTCATGTCCTTTAATTATGTTCATATCTTCAATTTATTTATTATTTTATCCCTCATTTAGATTATGCCCATACATAGGTAAACACATACTCTATGGATAATGGTGTCTCGATGGGCCACCTAAGCTCTTAAAACCATATAGACCCCACACGCATCAGAATTGAAGGTCGGTAAATAGATTAGAAAAATAAATGTATTAGACTTAAAGGCCACAAATCAACTTAAGACTTGGGGTCAAACATAAGATGGCCAGTATAACCTCTATGACCCATAGGTCAATCTACTAATGTTGGTCCAAAGACAATAATAATGTAGACATAAAGGCTAAAATGCATTGTAACCCAAAGGCTACATAATAACTTAAAGGTTATGTAAGAACCTAAAAGTTCACAGACCACAACTTAAAGGCTATGTTGATATCAAAGTACCCTAGTAGTTGCTATCAGCCCTAGCTGACCAGTCGGCCTATCTAACTAGGTTGTTTACTCATATGGGCTACTAACCAAACTTACTTTTAATTTTATGTTCTTAAAATAGTTTAACAAAGCTTTTAATTAATTATTTTAGCCAATAAAAAACCAAATTGGGAAAGAGTGTTTTATTTCCTTAATTTAGTCATAAACACTTCTTATAAAGGCATATCCATACATCATTTATCATAATAATAGATCATTATGATGGACAATAACATACTTCGGTTCATGAAATGCACATGGTGAGCACACCTTATTTTTAACATTAACATACTTTTCTTTATCCACTCATAACATACCATGAATTATTATAACAGATCATGGATAATATGCCTCTTCTAAACTTATTATCATGATAAAATCCATAAAGCAAACATGGTAAAACATCATTTAGGCCAAGGTGGCACCAAGATGCAAATTATGATAAACATGCAATTACATAACTTTGCACCCTTACAAACATTTATATCTCAATTGCAAAGTATGTATATAATGAACATCCTTAAATGCAAGTGCCAAAATGTCATGTAACCATCACTAATTTCAAGCTTAATTAGTCATTTTTTATCTATATCATAATATTATACATCAAATTAGGGCACTTGAACAATCCATGACCAAAAAATAAAAAATATCAATAAAAAGCATAATATGCTTTAACCATATGCATATCCATGCTCTAGGCTTTTTAGCCATGTTTGTTTTAGCACATGTAACACTTAATTGATCACATTTCATGCAATATTTTATGCTCACAAGATTATATGTAACCATTAATGAACATACATTATCATAAGTAGGCATATTGCATATCATGCACAGACACACATGATTTATAGGCCATTCGGCCATCACAGAAATTACATATGCCATATCCATTCCAACATTTCTAAAGCCATATTGCATAAGCATAAGGTCACATAACATTATTCCAGAGCATTTAACATTATTAACTAACAATTTTACATTCTCATACACATATACACATATATTAACATTACGAAGCACAAACAATTTGCATATTTCTCTTTGATTACACTTAATTCATCATTTAACATAATTATAGTACATATAAACCATAGCTTATGCCGAGCACATTTCATGCACTCCTATACATTTAAAACCAATGTAACTAATATGAATTAATCACTCTCATTCAAAATATGACAATTCACACACTTATACTTTATTGATGATGCATAGTTTAACCCATAAGATATTATTATACTTAACTAAGGAGGCATCTCATAATCCAAGCAAACTCAGTTATAACATATTCATGCTATGATAAATGTACCCATTAGATTATGTGTTATCTTTATGTCATATAACATGCATGATTTAGCTTTAATTCTATTTAAATTATCAATACTAAACCTAAAGAACATCATAATATATGTACTTTATTTCATTAAAACCATTCATCACTTGTAACTCACAATCACTCACTCTATGTAAATTAGGATATACGTATAACTATCCATTATATGCTTATCTCATGGCACCTAATATATTATTAATTGATCAATAGACATAAGTTTTAGCACTTAGCTACCTTTAGTCTATAAGGCATTACACCTACTCACACATGTTTGTACATAACACTTTACATAATTCATTTTAACCTTAATATGCACTTATACACATATCATTTTCAATTATGGTAACACACAAGCAAAACATATGTGTATACATATTAAACTCAACTATGTTAATTCACTTTATGTCTATATAGCCATATAAGTAGTAATAAGGTCATATTTATGCTTATAATATAAAAGTTATATGTAACAAGTTTCATATTTAGACATGCTTATCAACCATGATTACACACACACACACACAAACACATATATGTATGTACGTATATGTAGTTAAAATAAAATTAAGTATACATATGTGTCTATCATACCTAAAATAACACATACACATATTTCATGCTTTGAATATTACAAGCACAAAAGGTATTAAATTATAACATTTTAAACTTGGATATTTACTTTTGGAAATTTACCAAAGCTTCTTTAACTATCACAATCACTTTTAACTCGTTATCCTCTATTATGCAACCTTTTCTTTGTTTCTTTTCAAATCCACTTTAGTAGCATGAAACTTTGAAACCTAAAAATTCTTTGCCTCCACCTTATCTTAAATTGTCAAAAATCCTTAACCAGAAACATACAAGGATTTAACATCTAATGAAAAAAAAATTGAACCAAATTCTTTTAATTTGATAAGAAATGAAATTTTGTTCTTAATCTATTTCAAAAATAATTAAGAACAACTTTTCTTTATTTCCATAATTTGAATTTTACTTAATTCTTATCTTTTTCTTTATAATATAACATACTAATCATAAATAGCCATTATACTCAATTGTAAAAGCAAAGAAATAGAAAATTAAAATCCTTTCCTATTGATAACTAGAGCTTTAATCAATCAATCTATCAAAAAGTTCCCTTTTATCGTTCTTCAAGTTTCGAATTCAAAACTTCCTCCCTTACCTTTACCTTTTTTTCTATTTCTTTCTTTTTCTACTATTCTCTTTCTTCCTTCTAGATTTTTCCTCTTTCCTTGATTCCATTCTTTTTCATTTTTCCTTGCCACTGTACCCACCATTGATGTCCATATTGGCGGCATTAATTGGCCTCTATGTCACCACTAGAAGCTCTCTACATCACCACTAGTAGCCTCCACTACTCATTCTCTTCCTTTTTCTTTTATTTATACTAAATATCCCTTTATTCACTTTGTTTTATTCCATTTTTTACTTTTATACATTTTCCTCAATCTCTAAAAATTTTATTTCTTGCACAAAAATTCCCTTTAGAATATTTAAGTATTCGATTAAAAATCCTAGTGCCAAACTTAAAGAAATTAATAAACTATTAATTCTGCTTTTCATAATTTTAGCCTACTATGGATTCTTTGTACCTTAATTATCCTTTTTTAGTCTATTTTGTCTCTTAGCATCAAATTACTATTTGCACTTTAATAAGCATTATTTACAAACCTAGGATTTTTAGGTGTTGCACTTTCTCCCCCTCTTAGAAAAATTTCATCTATGAAATTTTCATTGAATACATGTCCTTGTTTAACTTTATTATCTCTTTATTTAGCCATATCCTTATAATACAAGACTTCCCCTATTAGACCTTTCATAAAATCCTTAGCACATATACACATAGTTATTAAAATCTCCCTTATCACTCTTACAACAAGATATACCAATTGCTACTAATATGTTTATTTTTCATACCATAAAACCATCGCACTATCACTGTGTTATGCCAATTATAGATCTTTATTGATTGATCATCTATTAATGACCATCATAATAATTCTCTATCTTCAATATCACTATATAACTATTTCAATT
>CANXYI011260761.1:0-20429 GCA_948208565.1 Hura crepitans | reverse complement strand
TGATATGGATGAAAAAGTCTAAAGAAGTGATACTTGGACAATGCATGTGGAAAGGACATGAAAATATGACATGTGAAATGGTAAAATAGAAAATATGGTATAAAAGATTTAATTCAAATTTAGAAAATGTTGTTAAGAATAATTAAATGGAAATAATGATTTTTATAGGGTAGGTTAGAGATAAACAAAATTGGATAAGGTAAGGTGGTTGAAAGGAAAATAGGTTGATAAATTAAGGAGGAAAAGATACCAAATGAATAGTAGTCTTTACGCAAAAGGACCCATAACTATGTAGGTTATGATAACCCATAACTGTCCGGGGAAAATATGACCGAACAAAATAAAATAAATTTTGTGTCTTTTTAGTTTAAATATAACTTGAATAAATATTTGATAGAAAAGAAATAATTAAATTGGACCAAATTAAAACCTAAATGAAATATTGAACTGATAAATTATTGACAAGCTAATTTGAATAAATTAAGAGATATAAGAAGAAATTATTAAGGCACAATAATGTATAGATACAAATTTCAGGAAATTAATGCATGGATTTTATGTCTACTATGAATCATAAAAAGATATTTATAAGTGGTAGTGACTTAAAGACATAGGTACAGTATAATTGTTATAAAGAAATCCATAAAGCAAAATAGTCAATTATTTGACAATATAAGAAAGAAATATTAATAGGAATATAGTAATGATGAGAATTAGCTATTAATGTTGGGGATTTACTTATGGTAATATAATGTAAGGAAAACGTAACATAAAAGCCATTAAGTAAAATTCTAGATATAAATAGAAGTGAGGTAAAATGAAAATAAAGCAGCAATAAAGATAAACTAAAGCCATAGGCAACAAGGGGCAAAAGACTATCAATTGACATTAATGAAAAGAAGGAAACCTAAGTCGGGGACATAGAGATGTAATGAGATTGAAAAGGTGTTAAATGAAACTAGATTAATAAATAAAGTGAATTGAATAACAAAAGATATAAATTAGTATGAATTATACTGACTGTGAAAGAGTACTAAATAGAGATCTTGGGATTTTGTGTTGTTCATACACTAGATAAGTTGCCCGATCAACTAGGGATTAGCAGTTGCTAGAGGCTAAGTCTGTGTGGCTTTAGCCTATGTATGGCAGGCACAGCTGCCTAGGTTTTGTGATGAGCTACTGCACTACAGGCTATCCTTATGGATATTAGGAGTGGTCTACAGATGGGTCCCTAGAGTATCCACCATAGGATGATGATCTTGATATGATTTTACAAATATTATGAGTGGTCTACAGACGAGTCCCTAGAGTATCTACTAGTCTGGTATTGAGAGTGGTCTATGGACGGGTCCCTCGAGTATCGAATGATAGTTGTGTATAGACGCTAGGGTCTATAATAAGAGCTATGGCATAGTTCTATTTCATGTCTAGTTGTAGTAGCCGAGGCCCAAAATAGGGGCCACTGCAAATTGTGATCCCATTATCCAGTGGCTAGGAGTTCTTCCCGAACCCATGGGGATAAAGGATAACTAAAACCATTTGAATAGATGAAATGACAAAGATTGAGAAACTTAAATCATAGATTACCTTAATTGAATTGATTCATGAATAAATATACTAAAGACCAAGAATGTAAGTGAAGGCTAAGAGTAAATAGACATAGAGAAGCTTAATGAAACTACCCACAAGAGTAAAGGATTGAGGCATTAGTAACTGTACAAGAAATCATTGAAATAGATAGGACACCGAAGAATTGAGATAGAAATGTGAAAGATAAGAATAATATGGTTATATAAATAAAAGATGGAATAGAGTCGAAAGGTAAAGATATATTTAAAGCAATACATAAGCAATGGATTAGTATAGATCTGGTAACTAAAACATAGTGATAACTTATAACTTGTAAAACTAACAATATGACGGTAAGAAAACCAAAACTTATAGAAATGATAACATGATACCCTAGGAGAATAATCATACAATGAGAGCTTAAGGATAGGTTTTAGAAAATCTATAACCTATACTATTAATAAATTATTGTATACTTATATGCATCATAGTACATGATATGTTTGGTTAAATTCACCACTGAGTGCATATTTAGCGTATCGGGGTTTTCAATGCACAGGTGGTAAATGTATGAAGGATATGAAGTAGACAACCAACGGTGCAGATGACGACTATCTAGGTATGCTATTACGTGATTAGATTACATGATATAAGTGAGTAGAGGCACTTGTACATGTGATTATAGGGGATTGGCTATTAACTGCCTAATATTACTAGAATAGTAATCTATAATAGTGATAATAAACTAAATCAGTTGCTATAAAGAAAGCCTAGGTTGATAATTACTTATAGGATCGAGCATGTAAGAGTCATATGCCTGGTAGGATTATCTCAGACTGTAGAACTTGTTATGAAAAAAAAATTTAGACTAATGTATGACTAATTAGGTAAAAGTTAAATGAAAGGCCCCTGGGGAAATCTAAGGATAGGTGACCTCATAGGAATTAGCACGTTTTGCCTATTTTTTGCAAGAATGGGTAGGGGGTGTTACATTATTATTTAGTTACAAGTCACTTAGTTGCTATTCATTTATCCATATGACACAGTTTTAGGTAAATTTTATAGGTTCACTTATTATTAGATAGTTACAAGTCATTTTACGTAACATGCACTATTCATTTGGTCATAATTCACTATTCATGTGGTCTTTTCCTCATACTTCTCATGGCCTTATACCATCAAATATCATCCCAATTCCTCATCAAAAGATGTCACACATACTCACTATGCTTTAACATTATTTTAAACATAAATTTCTCTTGTCATCTAATTACTTTACATAATCAAATTCATATCACATTATATGACATAAGGTGATTTCACTTCTCACTTAAGGTACATTGTCAATACCAATTTCATACCACATTTCACTTACATTACACATTATCATAATGACCATACATGATTTCATAATCATACATGTATTTTCACATTCCATGTTACACGATTCATTACCATCATAACACTTTATGTGCACACATTATGCACACATGCACATGCCATGACATATATGTCATACGTTCGGCCATACATACAGCATATGCATACACATACTCTTCATATCCTTATCATCATTTTGGCATCCCAATATCATAAAGGTATCTTATTACATCAAAACATGCACACACATGCACAAACTAACACTTTTATACACATGTTCATGCATGTACACATATCCACACATCATGGCATGCATCAATTGCATTAAATCCACATACTTAAGGTGTGAAAACACCCTTTTCCACACTTTTAGTGCCTTAGCTCCCTTGATTCTTTATTCTCTCTCTTTGAACCTATATATGTGACCTAGAATTTAGAAAATTCATATAAAATCCTACAAAGCTGGAAATTGAAATTCTAAATATGGTTTTTCTATAATTATCAAGGCTACTTGAAATAAAAATAAAAACTAAGAAAAAAACATTTACACCCAAAAAAGTCACTATTCACTCCATATTTATATCTTCCATTTGAGACCTTATTTTTTAGTTTTCTCACTTGGACGATGTTCTAAAGACCATAGAGGTTAATTTACATATAAATTATGCAAGAATTGATAGAGAATTAGTGTAGGAAAGAAACAAAAATGGAGTCTCTCTCTTTGGGTGTGGCATCAATTTTGCTATGGTAGAGGAGGAAGATAGCTTTTGTTTTACACATGTGGCCTTCCTACATGTGTAATGACATATGTATGGGTAAGTGGCATGGTTAGATCATGACAAGTGGTAATCTAATGGCCTAAATAATCCTAATTTTTTCTTAAACTTCAAGAATTTTTAAAAATTCATCTGTACTTTTAAAAATAATTACTTTTACTCTAAAAACCCTCGATTATGCCCACTTAAGGTCCCGTAAAATTTCAAGTCCAAACTCCAATGGCAATTAGGTGTACTAGTCACTCACTATGATAAAAAATTTTGAAAAAGTATCAAATGATCTCAGAAAATTAAAATTCCTTCACCAATGAACTCAATGGAATTTTTTACCTATAGAGTATGATGTTTTTAGGTCTGTCTAGGCATATCCTAGGTCATTCTCGACAATATTTCATTTAAGGTTACTATTCACTTATTTACTGCCTAAAATGAATTATTGGTTTTGCTAACTTTTATAATTATTTTATTTTCCTCATTTTCTAGCCCATCAAGATTTTATTACTAGTACATAACTTTTTTGGCCTTATAGAGGCATCTCAGCTTCCCAAGAACCCTATATAAGCCTTAAAGGTACTATTTGTGAAAGCTCAATTTGTAGGTATTATAATTTTTCCCCTTTTAAGGAATTTTATCCTTAAAATTACTTGGTGAGAACAAGTGTGGGTACGGAGCCTTCATTTGCTCTTCACTTTCCAACGTAGCCTCTTCTGCATTATGATGTCTCTATAGCACCTTTACTAATGGAATGGACTTGTTTCGCAATTGCTTCAATTCTCTAGCTAGAATCTGCATTGGTTCCTCTTCATAAGTCAAGTCTATCTATACTTGGATATCTTCTACTGATATCACATATGATGGATTGGATCTGTATTGCCTCAGCATTAAGACATGGAACATGTCATGAATCTATGATAACTCAAGTGGTAAAGCTAGTCTATATGCCAATAGCCCCACACATTATATAACCTTATAGGGACCAATGAATCTAGGACTAAACTTCTCTTTCTTGCCAAACCTGAGTATTTTCTTCCACAATGATGCTTTTAGAAATACTTTTTCACCCACTTCATACTTAATATCCCTCTATTTTAGATCAACATAAGATTTCTAACAATCTGTGGTAGCCTTTAACCTCTCTCTTATAACCCTGACTTTCTCTTTTGCATCTCTAACCAAATCAAGTCCCATAATCTTTCTTTCTCCCATCTCACTTTAATAGAGAGGAGTATTACATCTCCTACCATATAATGCTTCATAAGGTGCAATACCTAAGTTGCCTTGATGGCACTTATTATATGCAAATTCAACTAGAGATAAATAATGGTCCCAGCTTCCTTTAATCTCTATAGCATAGCTATATATCTTCCAATATTTGTATCACCCATTCTGACTATCCATTTCTCTAAGAGTGAAAAGTTGTACTGTATGTCAATCAAGTACCAAAAGCTTTATGTAATTTCTTCCAAAATGTAGAAGTAAATCGAGGATCTCTATTAGAAATAATTGCTATTGGTACTCTATGTAATCTCACAATCTCATCAGTGTATAGTCGTGCTAGCTTATCCATGGAATAGTCCATCCTGACTAGAATAAAATGAGCTGTCTTAGTTTGTCCACTATTACCCTTATAGCACCACATTTACTTTGGGTCATCGACAGTCTCATCACAAAGTCCATAGTCACTTTCTCCCATTTCCATTCTGGTATTACTATTAGATGTAGCAGTATAAAAGGAACTTAATCTTTAACCTTTACTTGTTGACATGTCAAACGCCTGGCTATATATTTAGCCACATCGTGTTTCATTCCTGACCACTAATAATGAGGCTTCAAATGTAAGTACATCTTTGTACATCTTAGATACATGGAATAAGGAGCTTTACGTGCCTCTCTAAAAATCTAAGTTCTCAAATCATTTGTGTCAGGAACACACAATCTACCATGATAATATAGACATTTGTCCTTTCCCTATTCAAACTCTATAGTCTTCCCCTCTTAGACTTTCCTTACAGTTTATACAAGTTGTTCATCTCTTATATGTGCCCCCTTTATTTGTTGTTTAAAATCTAGCTTAATTTGCAGTTCAGCTAAGATAGTATCCTTCTCTATATATTCTATCTTGATGTTTATTGCTCTTATAGCTACCACGAACTTCTAGCTTAAAGCATTTGCAACCACATTCACCTTTCCTATATGATAATCTATCAAATAATCATAATCCTTTATTAGTTCTAACTATAGTTATTGCCTCAAGTTTAATTCTTTCTGTGTGAGGAGATATTTTAGGCTCTTATGATTAGTGTAGATATAGCATCTTTCACTATACAGGTAATGTCTCCAGATTTTCAATGTGAACACAATGGTAGCTAATTCCAAATCATGAGTGGGATAATTCCTCTCATGTGCTTTCAACTATTTAGAGGCATATGCAATTACCTTACCTTCTTGCATTAGAACACAACCAAGCCTATTATATGAGGCATCACTATAAACAACTAATCTTTTCCCATATTCAGGTTAAGTAAGGATAGGGGCTTCAATTAACATTGTCTTCAATTTATCAAAGCTTTTTTGGTATTTCTCATCCCATTCAAATTTCACATCCTTATATAATAACCTAGTCAATGATGCTGCGATCATCGAGAAACCCTTCATAAATCTTCTATAATAACTAGCTAATCCTAGGAAGCTTTTTATCTCAGTCACATTCCTAAAGGGTTTTCAGTCTAATACCGCTTTAACTTTATTAGGATCCACCCTGATATATTTTATTGAAGCAATATGGCTTAGAAAGGCTACTTCATTCAACCAAAACTTGCATTTACTGAACTTAACACACAACTATTTTTCTCTCAAAGCTTGCAACACAATTCTAAGATGTTGTTCATGCTCCTCTTGAGTCTTGGAATAGACTAGTATATCATCAATGAACACCACCACAAACTAGTCCAGATAGGGTTTAAATATCCTATTCATCAGGTCTATGAAGGCTGGTGGGGCATTAGTGAGTCTAAAAGGCATCACCAGGAACTCATAGTGCCCGTACATAGTTCTAAAAGCAGTCTTAGGAATATCAACCTCCCTAATCCACAATTGATAATACCCCGACCTCAAGTCTATCTTAGAGAAGACACTGGCACCTATAAATTGATCAAAGAGATCATCAATCCTGGGTAATAGATATTTATTCTTTACTGTCACCTTGTCTAGTTGCCTATAATCAATGTATAATCACAGCGACCCATCTTTCTTCTTTAAAAACAACATAGGTGCTCCCTAAGGTGAAGTACTTGGCCTAATGAAACCTTTATCTAGTAATTCTTGTAACTGTACCTTCAATTCTTTTAACTCTACAAGCACTATTCAATATGGAGTGATGGATACAAGAGTCATACTAGGATATACTTCAATCTCAAAATCAAGCTCCCGCTATAGAGGCAATCCTGTAACTCTTCTAGAAATACATTAGGAAATTCAAACACTATTGGGATCTGATTAAGGCTAGGGGTAAAGTGGCTAGTGTTAACTACATGGACTAAGTAGGCTTCACATACCTTATGAATGAGTCATCTTGCTGTAATAGCTAATATTATATTCACCAAAGTATTTCTCTCACTACAACTATTACCTCATATCCCTCGACTATCCGAAGGGTAAGCCTCTTATGTTATCCATACCTAGAATGATATCAAATTCATGGAAGGGTAGTTCTATGAGGTCTGCAGGAAATAGCTAATCTTGGATCACCAGAGGACAATATCTGTATATTTTATTCACTATGACACTGTGTCTAATGGGATTACTAACTTGAATGTCCAAATCTATTGAATCTAGCTTTAAACCTCTATCTCTCACTTGAGTAGTGCATATATATGAGTTTGTTAATCATGGGTCTATTAAAAGCTAATACTGGTGTATTGAATAGATAAAATGTACCAGGTATAATGTCAGGAGCTTTTGCCTCTTCCTAGGCTCAAATGGTATATTGTCATGCTAGAGCACAAGCTTTTGATCTAGTTCTTTGATTGCCACTAGGCTAATCATCTCTAGTCTGTCTCTGTCCTCTGGCCTGTGGTGCTATTGCTGATGCTTGTGTCGAGGTTACTTTAACCTGCCTCTATAGGCAATCTCTTTTATAGTGATCTTTAGCCCCACAGATGAAGCACTCTCCTCCTTTAGCCAGCCTACATCACCCCTAGTGTCTTCCATGATAGGTGTCACATGTCTAGGGTGCATTTCTAGCTATTGGTGCTGAAGTACTAGAGGTTTATTATAGAGGTTGAGCCTAGATGCTGAAGCCTGCCCTGACCTCTATGTCTAGTTCTATCTTGTGGGCTACTATGCTGACTAAGATTAAAGTTGAGACTCTTTTTGTCTCTTACCAGCCTTAGGTGTCGTACTAGTCTAGCCTACTATAAATGGTTTTTTCTTTTGATATAGCTCCCTCCTCTCTTGCAGCATCTCTTCCATATCATAGGCTTTAGCCACTAAAGTTGGAAAATCTCTGATCTAATAAGTAGCTATTTGTAAGGCCTTTCTAGAACCTCTTGCACCTTTCTTCCTCAGTAGGAATAAACTCCTTTGCATATCTGCTCAATCTTGAGAAGTCTTTCTCGTACTTAGATACAGATCTCTGACCTTATTTCAAGTCTAAAAACTTATGTCTCTTTTTATCTTTATATAACTCAGGAATGTATCTATTTCTAAGCTCTTATAGAAACCATTCCTAAGTCACCTTATCAGTAGTAGCTTTTCTCTTTCTTGTGGTATCTCATTATTGGTAAGCTTTCTCCTAGAGGAGTGAAGTAATACACTTTAGACTCTCCTCTAGTGTATAGTCTAACTGCTCTAGTATCCTCAGGGTCCTCTCCAACTAGTACTCTGCTCGAGCACCATCGTCCTCCCTGGTGCCCAAAAAATCCATAGGTCTCATTTTCTTGACCCTTTCTAAATAAGTCTTTCTATAATAGAGCCAGAGGTAGAGGAGGTGCAGGAGCTAGTGGAGGTGTTGTAGATGTATGCCTCAGTAGCTCTACTATCTACTGCAATAGGGCTGGTGAGGCTTAATTCTGAGGTTATGCTAGGTGCTATAGCTGTTATGTAGCATCACTGGGCTCTGGAGTGGCCACACTAACCTCAGGTCTATGGATGGTAGTAGGAGTATGGCTAGCTACTTCTTCTCCTGTATTTGGTGGGACCTACTCACTCATCTTATCACTACAAAAACAATAACCTATCAGCTTCATGCAGTGTAGCTTTATCAAAATTACAGAATCCTAGACAATGGCACTCAACTTGCTCTAATACCACCAAATGTAATACCCTCTGCTTATTCCTGAATGAATCAAACAAGGAATGCTACTTCCCACTGGTCACCTATCCTTAGATTTCCATAGGCCTCATTCATTTAACACTTATGGCATTATTTATTTTATCTATCCATTCAGGTGGTTTCTTTTATGTTCTCATAAAACCTTCTTATACTGACTATTTTCACTTAACAAAAAATATATTTTATGCCTATTGTCCATTTCATTGAAATTTAGACAACATAATAGCTACACCAGTAACTAACCCTAAAATATACATCTAAAAAACACTTCTAAAATCATATTTAATTTTCCACCATCTCCTGGACCCTTCCGGTCCCCTAATATCATGTATCATCACATCATACAATATAGTTATAAACTCAAAGCATAGGGCCTCAAGTGCACAGTAATCAAGAAGTGCAGTTCATTAAATTATCCCATATATTTTGTAGTACATCAGTCATATAATTCACATATGTTTAGTATCTACACTACTAAGCCTAACCCCATATGTATACATGAGTGCCAACTAAAAGCCATCAAAAGTGTAAAATTATACCACCAAAATATCTATTTGCAACATTGCAAAATGACACTAAGGCTAAATAGCTACACCATCAATGACATACATATAATATTGATACACTGAGCATATAACTCAATGGTGAATTTAATGCAATAAAAACATATCATGCATATATACATGCAACGTACAAATTATGGGTCATAATGTAACATGCAGAGCAATTTCATGAAAATAATATTAATTTATTCATTTGATTCCTTATTTTAATTTCTAGTGTCATTGTATTATTAAATTCCAAGTTTCCATTTCATAAATATTATCGGTATTTAATATCACCAATTTCATCCTGCCATTAATTTTCTTGTTTATATTTACATTTAGGCTCATAGTAGATAGACAACACTTTAAGGCACTAGATAAAAAGGGAAATCCAGACTATGCAGTGGCCTACATTTTAGACCTTGGTAACTGCACCCTCCTATTGTAGTGGCCCTATCTTGGAACCACCGTGGTTGTACCCATATAGTGCAGTGGCCTATCTCAAGACCTTAGTAACTGCACCTACCTTACAAAATGTAGTGGCCTACATTTTAAACCACTGAGGCTACACCCACATAATGCAGTGGCTTATATCAAGACCTCAGTAGCTACACCCACCTAGTGCAGTGGTCCCATCTCAAAACACCCATAGCTATACCCACATAGTGCAATGGCCAACATTATGATCTCAATGGCTGCACCTACCATTATAATCATCCAAATAATAGCTTAGAAGGCACAATATCTCTAGTAGCTACTAATCCCTAATTGACTAGTCGACCCATTCAGTGGGTGTCTAACTAATGGGCCAACTCTTTTATTATTTATTATTCAGTTACAAGTCACTTAGCTACTATTTATTTATCCACATGACAAGATTTAGGTAAATTTTATAGGTTCACTTTTTATTAGACAATTACAAGTCATTTTATGTAACATGCATTATTCATTTGGTTATAATTCATTATTCATTTGGTCTTTTTCTTATACTTCTCATGGCCTGATGCCATCATATATCATCCTAATTCCTCATCACAAGATGTCACACATACTCATTATGCTTTAACATTATTTTAAGCATAAATTTCTCATGTCATCCAATTCCTTTACATAACTAAATTTATATCATAGATTATATGCCATAAGGTGATTTCAATTCTCACTTAAGGTATATTGTCAATACCAATTTCATACCGCATTTTACTTACATTACACATTATCATAATTACCATACATTATTCCGTAATCATACATGTATTTTCACATTCTATGTCACATTCCATGTTATGCATTTCATTATCATCATGATACTTCATATGCACACATCATGCATATATACACATGCCATGACATACATGTCATGCATTCGGCCATACATACATCATATGCATACATATACTTTTCACATCCAAAACACATCTTTTTCATTATTTTCACATGCAAGTATCATTATGACATGCTTATTACATCCAAACATGCACTCACATGCATAAACCAACACTTCTATACACATGTTCATGGATGTAAACATACTTACACATCATGGCATGTATTAATTGTATTAAATCCATATACCTAGGGTGTGAAAACACCCTTTCCCACCCTTCTAGTGTCTTAGTTCCCTTGGTTCTTCACTCTCTTTCCCTGAACCTACATATGTGACCTAGAATTTAGAAAATTCATATAAAATCCTACAAAGCTCCAAATTGAAATCTCCAAGTGTGATTTTTCTTTGAATTATTAAGGCTACTTAAAATAAAAATAAAAACTAAGAAAAGGACACGTACACCTAAAAATCTCACTATTCACTCTATATCTATAACTTTTATTTGAGACCTTATTTTTGAGTTTTCTCACTTAGATGATGTTTTAAAGACTATGGAGGTTAATTTCCATATAAATTATACAAAAATTGATGGAGAATTGGGGTAGGAAAGAAGCAAAAATTATGGAGTCTCTCTTTTTGGGTGTGGCATCGATTTTGCTATGGTAGAGGAGGAAGATAGCTTTTGTTTTACATATGTAGCCTTCCTACATGTGTAAGGCATAGGTATGGGTAAGTGGCATGGTTAGATCGCAACACATGGTGATCTAATGGCCCAAATAATTCCAGTTTTGTCTTAAACTTTTGATAATTTTAAAAATTTATCTGTACTTCTAAAAATAATTACTTTTGTTCCAAAAATCCTTGATTATGCCCACTTAAGGCCTTATAAAATTTTAGGTTCAAACTCTAATGGCAAGGAGGTGTACTATTCACTCGCAACAATAAGAAATTTCAAAAGAATATCAAACGAGGTTAGAAAAATAAAATTCCTTCACCAATGAACTTAATGGAATTTTTGACCTTTAGGGTATGGTATTTTTAGATTTGTTTGGGCATATTCCGGGTCACTCCCAGCACAAATTCATTGAAAGTTACTATTCACTTATTTACTACCTAAAATGATTTATTGGTTTTGCTAAAATTTTAAATTATTTTATTTTTCTCATTTTCTGGCCCATTAAGATTTTATGACTAGTACACAACTTTTCTAGCATTACAGACGTGTCTCGGCTTCCAAGGAACCCTATTAAAGCCTTGGTGATACTATTCATAAAACCTCAATTTATAGGTGTTACATTTTCCTTTCAATCATTAGCTATCAATCCAATTTATCCCTTCATATAAGACTTATAATTAGTTAAAATTAAAAGAACTCACCCATTCATTACATCGAATGCTAGAAGCCCTTTTTTTCTTTATCTTATTTGATTTTATGAGCCGTTGCACCATGAGACTTAAGGAAGTAATCAATGGCGTAATTAGAAGTTGTACTAGAGGAAGCAATGCCTATGTTATCAATGGCTGGCCTATTCAGAGTAGCAATTCCCCATCCCACCAACTCTAAAGACAATTCAGCGATGAACTCTCAAACTATCAAAATATAAGTTGAATTTGGATTAAAGATTAAATCCAAAAGTTATTATAAAAAATGATGATAAAAATAGAGAAAAAGGAGGGAGAGAGAAGTGGATGAATGAATGAGTATCAGATTAGAGAGGTTAAAGGTTTTCTTTGGCAAAGTTGCTCGAAAGAGAAATCAATTATCAAAATGATTGAGGCTGATTATAGAGCAAGAAAAAAACTATTAGATTTTTTTTTGTTTTGGAATTTTATTTAGATAGAAGCATACCTCTTCCTTATTTCTTTTTTTTTTATTTTTCACTTTTTATGAGAAAATTATATCTTAGAGTAAAATCCCTTATTCTCTCCCTTTATTCTATCCAATTCAAGCTAATAAGGACCAGAAATATAAATTTATTAGAGATCTTATTAGTTCCTTTCCTTAATAATATATAGAAAATTAAAAATTAGGACCATTAAAAAATCTTGTCCTTAATAGTATGCTTTTAAGGACCAAAATTTCATTTAGTCACTAATATGTGGTCTTTAATAATTCTTTTTCTTGTGATGAATTTTGACATGAATAAGGCGATTAAGTATCCTTTTGAATCCATTAGTGAAACTTGTTATTTTATTAAGTATTTTGATCTATATGTAGGTGAGTTTTAGGAGAAATTGGTGAAGATGGACACATTAAAGAGAGTTTTTATTTATTCTATAACAATATATAATGAGGACCTCACACTGGGGAAAGAAGCTAAAGAGTTAGATGTAGAATCATCTAACTAGAAAGTAAAATGATATAAATAATTCTCCTAATAAAGCACAACAATTAGGACCAAAACCATTACTCTCTCATTTGAAATATGTTTTCTTAGAAAAAGACACTAAATCTATAATCATTTATGCTTATTTGATAGGTTTAGAGGAGGTATTATTGATTTAAGTGCTATAGAGACAAAATAATGCAGTTGGCTGGAGCATATTAGATATTAAAAGGAATTTGCATGTAAAGATTTTGATGAAGGATGGCTACAAGCTAAGTATATACCCATAGAAAAGATTAAACCCAGCCTTATAAGAAGTGGTAAAAAAGGAAATGGAAAAAATTATTAGATATGGGCATTATCTACCTTATCTCTAATAGCAAGTGGGTTAACCCCATTCAAGTAGTTCCTAAAGAAAAATTGATGATAATTGTTAAAAACGAGAATAATAAACTAATCCTTACTAGGACAGTGACTAGGTGGTGAGTGTGCATAGTATAATGCTCGAAAAATTTTGATTTTATGAACAGTGCTTTCCTGAGATGAATAGTATTTTCGAGATTCAGGGTGTACCAAAGTCACTGGATGAAAGTATTAGTTATAAAATAATTTTGAGTAAAGTTTGAAGTCAATCAAAGTTCATGTGATTGGTTAAAAATGCTATGAAAGTTTTTACAGCAGTGTCTTAGAAATAGTGACCAAGGCAAAGCTAAATCGTAAATAATTTTCAAAGTTGCTTAAAAAATTATGAAACCTATACAGCTTGATGCTTAAAAATTCCAATGAGTCCAATAGTGCTAGAATCAAAATTTTTGGAGATCGGGAAGTATTTTTACTAAAATTGGGTTACATGAAATTTAGGCATTTTAATCCGATTTTTTGTGATTTTTGAGCTACTATTTTTAGAGACTTATGGGGCAATAATTTACGTAATTTTTGAAAGAAAAATTAGACAAAAAGAGGGTTGTTTTGATTTTTAAAATAATAAAAGAAGGGGAGAAAGAAATTATTTTCCACTAAATTCTTACACCTATATAAGTCAAAATTGGTCAACTAAGAAATAGTGAAAAACCTCTCGTTCTCCCCCTTTGTTGTTCTAGTTGACACCCCTCCCCTCTTTTCCCATTTTTGATTTTTCATTTCTCCCTCAATTAGCCAAATTAAGACACTAATTTTGAATGTTAGCTCCTTCAAGGTTTGTAGAGCTAGTAGGAAGTGGAATTTTGTGAAATGGTCATGTAGAAAACTTGATTTAACAACCCGATGAATAGTACATATTTTTCATTTGGGTAAGTTTTTTTGAACTCGGACATGTTTTTAGGCTCTTTAGGTGCCTAAGAGTAGTTTTAAGTGATCGATTTTAATTTTTATCGATCGTATGATTTTATACGGATCTTAACAAATCGAATCTATATTCTAGAGTTAAGTAGGGTGACAAACGGAGCAATAAAGGGAAGGAAAAGGTGTGACCAAACCTTGTGTGCATGTTTTGAGCCATAAAGTAAGTGTAATCACTATAATATGTGTAATTAAGGCAATGCCTTAAATGTATATGTATATGTATGTGCTAGTATGTTATGAGAAATGGAAATTTAGTGATTAAATGAAGTGAATTAATGACAAGATATGACTTTCATATGTCTTTTGATGTGTGAATAATAGTGATAATGAAAAGATGAGTGCATGCTTTTTTATGGCTAAAATTAGTAGTGATGTGTATATGGAATTTATGCGAATTATATAATGTAATTGAAAACGAATATGGTAAAATGTTTGACATGAGTTATGTGTATGGTATACATAATGTGAGTGGTATAAAATTTATAAGCACATTGAATATATGGAAATGAATAAAAGGGTATAAAAACCCTTATGTGGCCAAAATATACATGTGGGCTTACTACGTGCTTATTTACTTAATGTGAAGTAATTGTGTGCTAAATGCATACATTGATATTGTGAAGTTATAACATGTGTGTAGTATGTGAGCAATGTATGCTATGGATGTGTATGATGGGTAGGCCAAAAGTTTTAAGGCATAAAAGTATGTATTTTATGTGTGTAAACTGCCTAAAAGTGTGAAGTTGCATAATGATAAGTGGTTATATGCATCATGGCTGAAAATGACTAAGTAATCGTACATGGAATTTATGAGCCATAAATATGTGTATGTACTCATTTATGGGTTAAGTTGGTCGAATGAATATGTGGCCTATGTTAAGTTGTTTAGTCATGAAGAATGACTTATAATTATGCTAATAAGTAAGTTATAATTGTATGAAGCAATATATGTGCATATATAGTAAATATAGACATTTATGTGTTTAAATGCTATATGATGATTATATATGCATATGTACCTAATTATTGAATGTGATGTCTATGTGATTTATTATGGAAATATGATTTTTAGAATCATAAAGGACATTTAAATGGCATACATAAACTATAAATGCAAAATAGACTAAAGTGAGAAAAAAGTTAAATAAATGAAATTAATAGCCTATTTGAGTAAAACAACCTAGTGGGATTGGTTGAACGATAACTAGGGATATTAGTAGCTGCTAGGATATTTATGGTTACTTTGTTTAAGCCTTTGGGCAGTTATACAGGTGCAGTTGCTGGATGGTCCAATAGAACCACTGCACATTTTTTTATGCCGGTGTAGCTGTCAGATGGTTCAATAAGATCACTGCACATATTTCTATGAGGGTAATGCCATCAAAGGGTCTAACAGAACCACTGCACGTATTTTTATATGCGTGCAGCTGCCAGATGGTTCAACTTGGCCACTGCATAATATTTTGTCTATTAACTCATGCTATGCTTGATTTTGGACTTATAATTTATGCTGACCTATTGGTTTATGTTAAGCTTAGTCTTCAGCCTTACATTGGTAGATGATTCTCAGGTGATACAGAGGTCGTACTAGCCATCCACCCTATTATCCATAGGATTTTGTTTTCTTTGATATGGGTAATGAATTAATTACTAAAAAAGAAATATACTTAATGAGAAAACCTTATAAAGTACAAATTCTTTGAAATCATGCATTATATCATGAAATGTTCATTTTATGTATGTTTACATAACTTAACACTCATGTTATACTTGCATACGCTCATTGTTATGTTGATGTGATTTTTATTAGGTTGAAATACATGCCTAATTATGCATGAATGAAATTGATATGGCATGTCATAGCGATTACACCACTAAGCTTTTACTTAGCATATCGTGTTTTCTTTGTGATGTGTAAGTTCAAGAAGAACAGGTTAAGCTCAAGTCTCGGTGTGACAAGATCTATAAGTGAAGAGTTGTATTTTTGGTATATATATTTTGATGTATGTATATATTAGTCTTATGATGTAATCGTAGATGCACTCATATGTTATAATTAAGGAAATGGGCTTACAAAGTGTAATCTTTTTATTTTAATTCTATAAATGTTTTGTAACCTTATTAAATATGGTTTTTAAATGATTTGCTTGTATGATATCTCTTCTTGAGGTTGAGATCATACTTTGTGTTGTTGATTGTTTTGGAGTGATAAGAATATCACAGGAGTGGTGGTTTGAATTTGAATCAATATAGAAGTGTTTATTTTTAATGCAGGTCACTAGGAAAATTTGGAATGGTGCCCTGATAAAGCCGTTATGCTATCAAATTTTTGGCACGAGGATTCCCAAATCGATTTCCTAATTAGATTTTGAAAAAGTTTTTGTAAACTCGCATTTCCACAAATCAAGCATTTCAATAATGATAAATTGTAAACCCATTTTTAATATGTTAAGATAAGTTAGTTCAGATATTAAGCTTATATACACGCTCACTATTTGGGTCTAGTGATCGAATCAAATAGGGGGTGTCACACATAGAGGATAAAAAATTAAATGTAGCTACTGTAAAAGATCACTTGCCATTACCTTTCATAGAGCAGATGCTGCAAAGATTGGCAAGGAATAAGTTTTACTATTTCTTAGATAGGTATTTAAGGTACTTTTAAATCCCTATAGATCCATTAGACTAGGAAAAGACCACATTTACAAATTCTTATGGCACTTTTGCATTTGGTTTGTATAATACACCGACTACATTTTAATGGCGTATAATGGCTATTTTCCATGACATGACTGAAAGGTTTATGGAGATTTTTTATGGATGACTTTACTATTTATAGACTGACCGTTAAACCATGTTTGCAAAATCTAGAGCTTGTATTATAGTGATGTGGAGACACAAACCTTATACTAATTTAAGAGAAATGTCACTTGATGGTCACTAAAGGAATTATGTTAGAGAATAAGATTTCTAATAGAGAAATTGAGATGGACAAGACTAAGGATGAGATAATTAAGAAATTTTCACCACCAACCAACGTCAACGCTGAACTCAATGTCTAAGATATACTTATTGTGAGTGAGTTCTAATATGTTTTTGTTGAGGAGTTACATGGATTACTACTTGAAATGGAAGTTAGTTTGCCATTGATGTTTTACCTGGTACGACATCATTATTTATAGCACTAGATAGAGTAGAGCTTAAGGAGTTGAATATATAGTTGCAAAAGCTCATAAATTAGAGAGTTATATGCCCTAATGTGTCGCCTTGAGATGCACTAGTTCTATTTGTGAAGAAGCAAGATCGGATTATAGCTTATAAATTAGAGAGTTATATGCCCCAATGTGTCACCTTGGGGTGCACTAGTTTTGTTTGTGAAGAAGCAAAATAGGACTATGACATTGTGTATAGATTATAGGTAGCTAAACAAGTTGACAATGAAGAATAATTATCCTTTTTTTAGAATTAGGGATTTGTTCAATCAGCTTAAAGAAGCATGATTATTTTCTAAGATATACTTGAGGTCTAGGTACTATTAACTGAGGATAAAAGACGTTGATGTGTACAAAATAACATTCATGATAAGATAAAGGCATTATAAATTCCTAGTGATACCTTTTAGACTGACCAACGTACCTATTGCATTTATGAATTTTATGAATCGAGTCTTCCATCTATTCCTAAACTGATTTGTAATAGTCTTTATAGATGACATCTTGGTATATTCTAAGGATAGAGAAAAACATGACAACCATTTGATATTGGTACTATAAAAACCAAGAGAGTAACAGTTGTCTGCCAAGTTTAGCAAATGTGACATTAGGCTTGATGAAGAAGCATTTCTTGGTCATATTATTTCAACCGATGGAATGAGAGTGGACCCTAAAAAGGTTGAACCGATGATAAATCAAAAACCACCTAATAATGCCACTAAAGTAAGAAGTTTTTAGGTATTGACAAGATATTATATACGCTTTGTGAATGGTTTTTCCATTATAACATCTCCTTTGACCAGATTATTATAAAAGAATGCTAAGTTTGAATGGAGTGATAAGTATTAAGCAAGTTTTAATAAGTTAAAAGAGATGTTAACTTGAGCTATTATCCTCACACATCTAAAGTCTGGGAAGAACTATGTGATAAATAGTGATACATCTCATAATGGTCTTGGTTGTGTGCTGATGTAGGAGCATAAGGTAGTTGCTTACACTTCTAGATAACTTAAGTCGTATGATAAGAACTATCTTACCCATGATTTAGAACTTGTAATAATTATGTTTGCTTTGAAGGTTTAGATACACTACCTTTATGGAGAAAAGTATTTCATATACATGGATTATAAGAGTATTAAGCATTTGTTTACCTAGAAAGAGCTCAACTTAAGGCACATGAGATGGATGGAATTGCTTAAGGATTATGACTATCTAATCAATTACCATCCTAGTAAGGTGAATATAATTAATGCCTTGAGTAAAAAATCTTTAGCAGGTATAACTTTTATGATAATTTATTTAATCCTTTAATTGTCTGCCTTTGCTAGACTCTTTTGAAAGTGAATGTTATTATCTCTATTTCATGTGTAGCTTTGAGGGTGATGAATGTCTAATTAAAGCTTACACATGATGGAGTAATGTAGCTAAGATGATGGTGAAGTTTGATTTGTTCCAACAAGTGAGAGAAAAATAAAGATGAGAATTTACAAAGTTTAGTGAGGCAAATCAAAGAGGAGAAAATGAGTCAGTTTGAAGTAAGAGATGGCTTACTGCACTATCAAGGTAGACTATGTGTGCTAAATGATGCTAAGCTAAAGAGATTGATACTGGATGAGGCTTCTGGTTATTCATATGTTATGTATCTAGGTAGTACTAAGATGTATTAAAATTTGAAGGCTTATTATTAGTAGTCAAGTACGAAGGAGAGATAGCAAAGTTCGTGACCAAGTGTCTGACATGTCAGTAAGTTAAGGTTGAATACTAGGATTCATAGGGTTTATTGTAGCTTTTGGCTATACCTAAATGGAAATGGGATAAGATTGCTATGAATTTCATGATTGGCTACCATTAACCTAGAAGAAACATGATATAGTATGGTTAATAGTCAATAGATCAACTAAGAAAACTTATTTTATATAGGTCAAAACTGACTATCCTTTGGAGTGTTTGGCAGAGATGTATGTTCAAGAGATAGTTAGATTACATAGAGTACCCATATCAATCATGTCTGATAGAGACTTGAGGTTTACTTTAAGGTTTTGGAAGAAATTGCATAAAGATTTAGGTATAAGGTTGAACTTCAGTACAACTTTTTATTTGAAGATAAATGATCAGTTGAAAAGCATCATTCAAGTACTATCTAAAAACTTATGAATCCATTTGCCTAAGATATGTCAATAATGTGGTGTGCTATGATCATGTACTTAAGGATATGTTAAGAAGTTGTGTTATTGATTTTGAGGTAGTTGGGATAGATATCTTTCACTAATAGAGTTTGCTTATGAAAATAACTAACTAGTATTAAGATGGCACCTTATGAAGTGCTTTATGGTAGAAAGTATAGAATGCCCTAATGTTGGATTGAGCTTAGTGAGGATAAGGTTATGGGACCTGATTTGATAAGACAATTAAAGAAAAAGTGAAAATGATCAAGGATAACTTGAAAGTTGCCTTAGATAGGTAGAAGTTTTATGTAAACTTATAGAGAAAAGATATTGAGTATGAGGTTAGAGATAAGTTGTTCTTAAAAGTATTACCTTAGAAGAAAGTTCTTCATTTTAGAAAAAAAGGGAAAGTTCAGTCCTAGATTTATCAATCTATATGAAATCATTGAAGGTGT
>CANXYI011260760.1:0-12745 GCA_948208565.1 Hura crepitans | reverse complement strand
ACATGTTAATTGTCGGAAGAATTATGACCATGTTGATGCACATTATACTGTTTTAAGATGATTCATTTATTATGTAAATAATTAAAAAAATAATTAGATGATATGAAATAAGAGTTTTTTCACTTAATTAGAGATCTCGAGTTCGAATATTGAGTGTAAAACATTTTTAAATCTTGAATATAATTAAAAATGAGTAATTTACCTTTTTATATATCTACTCGATATAAATTTAAATTAATTAAAATAATAAATTTTAAATACGGAATAACAAGATGCCATCTTCACCTAGCATTAAATAGCTCTCTCATAATATAATTATTGTTTCTGAAATCAATATTTTGAATATCTTTTTATAAAATAACTTAAATAAATAATTATATAGCAGTAGAAATATTTTATATAGAAACAGAATAAAACCCATAATCAATGGGCTCGCTTGAAATCATGTTATAGACTTAATATAATTTGTTAATTAATTAATACAATTAAATTGAATATTTTGTTGAGATTTTTTATTTTGTGATGTACATTGACGTAATATGCACCACTTTCTCCCTTCCTTTCCTATTTTTTGCTCTAATCACATGATAAATCATTAATCCATTGATGCCACTTTTGAATTTTTTTTTTCTTTTTCAATATTTTATTAGTATTTTGAATTTGATTTTTATTTTTTATTTTTCATTAAATTTTAAACTAATGTCAAAATTTATTTTCATAATTTATAAAATAAGTAGAAAATATTATTAAATTATTTTTTTAATTTGATCATTATACTTTCAAAATAGTTAAAAAAATACATTTAAAAAATATAACAATTAATTATTGACTGTCATGTGTTATATACATTATCTTATGTTTATAAATATTAGATTCATAAACTAAGTTACATATGTATATGTATTTGTTTCTTTTTTTTTAATAAAATAAAATTAAAACCTTTTAATATATTAAAATCAGCATTTACGAGTAAAACATTCATCGAGAACTGTTGCTTCTTCTTCTTCTTTCTTTTTTTTTTTTTTTTAATTCATGAATAGCATAGAATAGAACTTTCATAGTTGAATTTAATAATTTATATAATAATCAAGTAAACAACGCCCTCTCACAAATATCAAATAGAAAAACTAGCATTTAGTGCAAATAAGTAGGGTCGTGAATGGAGTATCACGTAATCACAATTATTAAAAACATTATTACACTTAATTATAAAGATTTTTTTTGTGGCAAAAAAAAAAGAAAAAATAAATAAAGCTCTATTTCTTTACATGAATTATTGTGGCTGATAATGTGAGAAGATAATGGTGCAGAGAAAGTAAATTAATCTATCATTATCTTTATTATTGTCAAGAGAAAAAGTAAAATATTAATTAGATAAAAAGAGTGGCAACCTTTTCTTCTGCTTCATTTTCTTTTGGTTTTGAATTGGGTATACGTAAGTTAAGTAAAGATAAGATCATATGAAGATTCTAGTTCATGGATCCGACTTGGACACATAATTTCCACTTCAAATACTTAAAAAAAAAAAAAAAGAAAAAGAAGGTAACAACAACTACACCAAGAAAGACAAATAAGAAAAAAAGAAATTGAAAAAAGGTGGGTCCTTATATAATATTAACTTTAGTGGCCACCACTAAAAAAAAATTATTTATCATAATTTGCAAATCAATTCTCTATACATATTTTTATTCAAATGGACTCCTATATTTATGGCCTCAATTAAAATCAAGATCACTTGAAGAGAGGAATATATGTGAAATTTACTTAACATTCTCAATGCAAGAATAATGGTAGGAATCTTAATATGAAAAAAATAAATATAATGATAATTTAAGATTACATTTAAACATCCCATTTTGATATGAAATGTCAAATATTACACCTAAAAGTGTAAATATGTGTTTCTCAATTAAAAAAAAGTTAAATAATTCGATTAATTCACACACATAATCATACATAAAGAAAGAAAAATAGAATATGGACAAAGACTTAGCAAGATTCGGTTAATAATTTCTACGTTTTTTTTAGCAAAAGTTGAGAGAATTTTTTACTATGATTGACAAAAGTGTATGGGTTCAGATTCACCATCACAATTCTATAAACCCTTTGTATTTTCACAAAACTGAATTAGGCAAATAGGCTCCATTAAAAGATACCGAAAAATCAATAGGTCTATTTTTCTTCAATTTGAGGCGCATTTCAAGTTAATAAAATCAGGTCATAATTCGGATCTATAAAAAGAATTCAAGACACAGAAGTATAAAAAAAATTTAAGTATTAATTTAAATAAAAATGAGTATAGGGGATAAAAGGAAAATTGCCGCGAACATGAAGGAGCTTGTTTATAATTAAGAAAAAGAAAACAAATGAAAAAAGAAAAGCACAAGAAGAAACATGATAATGCCAATTTGTACAATTTTTTATTTGGCTTATGCCCACTTTTTGAACAATTTATATAATATCAATTTTTGCAATTGTAGTCATTGCTTTTTCTCTTTTTATCTTCATTTTTGCACCATTTTTTTTATTTTATTTTGGCGAGGAAAAGTTGGCAAAAAACCTAAGCAGACAAAAAGTAGCAAACTTTAGGAAGAGCTATGCCTATATATAACTCAGCAAGAAGAATATAATTCAATTCTTCAGTAGTAGAAACCAACCAATGGGAACCATTAGCGAGCAACAATATATGCAACACAATTATCGTCGCAATAAGTATGCTTCAGCTTAACTAGCCAGTCTTGATCTAGTAAAGATAAAATAGCATTCACAAAAGGATAGCAAATCCCCTTTATACCTCTAATACAAATCGCTTAGACTATAGCTAAATTATCCATTTGCAAAATAATCTTGCGAAAACTAGACTCCTTGTAACACCTTTTACCTATTTCACGAGAGATCCCGATAAGAAGATGTTACATCATCTACAAAGGACATGCCATAACATATAAATACAATATAAAAGCACATGAAAAAGTGAGCTAGAAAATTTTATTTTATTTCACTTTATGAAAAATATTGCATTATCATTTAAAACATTTTGGTACTTTAATAACTTTTACCATATGAGATCACACCAAAAATTCAACATTATAACAGCTGTCTGAGGCATTATTCAAAAATTTTTCACTTGTAAGAAAATCACTTCAATAAATTCATAAGTATTCCAAATGTCATTTTAAACCTGAAATACATAAAACATCATTACTCAAATGTCCATACTTCCAAACAGTGCAATTCTAAGCCAAACAATAGCATCGACAAAATTTCCATATGTCACACACAAACTATAATCGATAATTACTAATAACATTAGTTACAAACACTAGTATTTTTGAATTCTACTTACGATATAACATTATACATATACAATAAGTACAATCATCTATACAACATTCATAAATAAAATAGGAAAACTAAGGACTCAAAATCTTATATGCCTTGTTCTATTTGTACTTTCTGATGCAATTTCCCTTTTACTCTGCAACTCCAAACTTAAACCTACATAAAGAAAAAATCCCATGCTAAGCAAAATTTGCTCAGGGTGCATATACTAGTCTAAACATCTTATCACCAGTCGTTTGTACTAAGTGGGGAAAATTGTAATGACTCGAACACTCCAAGTCATAAACAATATTCCTTCAAATTAAGTATAGTGAACTCAAGACACATATAATGATTTTCTAGGTTTATCAATAAGTTTTTTTTCATTAGACTTAAAGAGTCAATTTAATACTACAAGTATAATTAAGCTAAGATTTTATTAAGATGCTAAAAAGTTTATCTCATTGTTGAAGTATATTAAGGGAAATGATTTCAAATTGTACATATATATGCCAAAAAGAAATTGCCAGTGGATTTATGCCATTTGCTTATTTCCTTGCCATTGAAATACTAAGTACCATGTGAAGGGAAGGGCCATATGAGAAGGACTCTGGAACCTTCTCAAGTTTATGGGTAAAGAAAAGATAAACCTATTCAAGCTAATAGAAATCCAGTCCATTGGAGGCTCATTCCAACAAATATCCAAAATCTACTGAGAATGCTTTTCAACCTTATCCATCTTTAAAAGATCATCCGTTACTTGTGTAACAAAGGTTGTGATCAATAACTTGCTCATTATTCAACCAAGTACCCTAAAAAACGAAGTTATTCAACTATTTCTAAATGTGCCAAATGATCACACCAAAAAATCTCCCCCAAGAATTTATGCCATCTACTAAACAAATATCTTTCCTTATATTAGATTTGATCCGCTGAATAACATTAGAAATTTAAAACCATGCACCAAAACTATATAGAATAATAGCATTCCGGATGTCTTTAACACTAACACAATTTTTGAGAATGTGGATCATATTTTTGATGCCATCCCTACAAATAGCACAATTAGAATCATCAATTAAATGGCAGTGGCCACGTGAAGCATTGGAGAGAAGGCCATTTTGCAAAAGCAACCAAAGAAAACATCCACTACCTTAGGGCATTTTCTATTTACAAGCTAAATTCCAATCTTGATTGGAGTCTTCCTAGTTTTGCTCCTCTTTTAAAATAGGTCGATATGACAGTACGCACTTCAAAATTAGTCCAATGACTAAGGATTCTATCCTTACTATGTAAAAAATAGGAATCTTATCCCAACAATAGATAAAATAATTTCAAGAGGAATATAGTACTTAAACAAATTCTAATTCTAGTTATTATCAGTAACCATATCACAAACTTGAGCTTGGCTAATATCTGCAGGCAAATTTCCATTAGTTTTCATTACAAGAGAACATCAATATCAACCCAGTTATAGAGAAACGAGGTGGTTTGATAGATCTATAACCTAGTTCTACACCTAGACTTATTAATCTTTTGCCTAGAGAGGGTTAGAAACCAATATCTTAGTTACACCCTTACAATATACATCTTTTATATTCCAACATTAATCAATCTCGTATTATATAAACAAGCAAATAAATTTAAACCATACATCATCTTTGCACAAAATTAAATAAACCACATCAATAAAGTTATGTAATTGAAAGAAAGAAAATATAACAAAATATACATCAATAAAATAGGTTAATCATTGATTGATTATGACCTGACAATTATCTATAATTTCATATGATTTAGCAGTAATTGCTCAACTTCCATCTCTAAGAGATTGACATTTGCTAAAATACATTTTAATGGTGACTTTTATTAAGAAAAATCAAAACCATTTTATCAAAATAACACCAATTAATTATCTATAAAAAAATCATTAGTATGAGATTGCTTTTGTGTGTAAAATAACTTTAAATAGTCTAACTATTACAATTAGAATAAATAAAGTACACAACATAAACATAAATCAAAATAACATAAATTTGGAAAGAAAATGGTCTCAGATTCCTATTCAAAGGTTTGTGTGAACTACATTATCATCCTTGATAGGCCCATGCGGACCACCATTTTGACATCCATGATCAAAACTAACACACCTCAACAAAATAATTAGAACAACAATACTAGGCCCATATAGACTTTATATCATATAAATATTCATGTATCAAATAAGACATGCATCCACCAATTTATCACATTTTGTATTATTAATAAACTAGAACAACTAAATAATTTACGATGTTAAAAAATAATTAAATGGTGTATGTCTATATCGACCTGAATCCTTGCGAAAGGAAGTCCATGTAGACTAATCGTATAATTTAGAATACAAATTATGATTATTACAATTTAAAAAAATGATTAAACATATAGAAAACTATGTACAAATATTAATCTACTTCTACAATTGACATGGAGATTACATTGAATCACTTCACATGTCTAATTAATCTCAGAGATCCTCGATTAAGAATAAATGTGATTATGTAAGAGGACTTAGAATTTACTTGATTTAAACTCCAAAGCAATCAATCAAAGGTTAAGGTTTTTGAAAAGAAAGTATTATTTTAGTGTGGGTTTAAGATTAGTAGAATTGCTTTTACAACGAGTTTCGTCTGAATAATTCTCCCCTTTTAGGCTTCTGATAGAGGCCTTCTCGTTCAGAAAATAGGAAGTCTCATCAAAATAGGAAACATAGTTCAAATAGGAATTAAAAGATTTTGAAAGCTTTTCAAAAGTAAGTCCGTGTAGACCATGGGCTATGAATAAGGTCCGTCCAGACCTTAGGTAAGGAAGTCGATACAGACCATAGGTCATAAGCTTATTTCTTGTGAGCTCAACTTTTGAAGTCCATGCAAAATATGGGTTATGAAGTCCGTGTGGACTAAGATTTCCAACCAGTTTAATTGATTGCTTGGCCTATCTCTAATTATCATCATAAGTCCAAAATCTAGGTGTCAACACCAATTATACTTCCAAAAACAAACTTGCCTACTATCTCTAATCAACCACACCATATTTTTCCTCACATCCTCTTAAATAAAACATAAGCCATCTAATGCCAATAAATCTGCTCCTTTAAATTATCCAACAAATCGCCACTTGATTTGTATTTAATTTTTTAGAACACGACCCATAACTTGTCTCCCTTAATCAATAATTGACACCCCATTATAACCAAGAAGGACATGTCTTAGTTCCTAAGCCATTGAAAACAAAGACAACCTCTACTAATTGCTTGGCAAATCTTCTCCCATTTTATCAATATGTAAAGCCCTATATAAAATTTCTAACAACTCTTCTGTATCATTACACACACTAATTGATAAATGAGTGGACTACATTATGAAATTCAGGGCAATTGTAAGCACCGTTTTAGCTAAAGTGATCATTTCTGCTAAAGGTTAAAGTCATGCATTCCACTCTGTCGATCTAAGTCTCACCTCATTGACTATAAATTGATAAGTAAACTTTTTAACTCTTTCATAAGGATAGGGAACACATATATACTTCCCTAAATTATCCGCAACTTGAAAAGCCTATACTCCTTCTCAAAAGAATAGTTTCTTCATGTGGGAAATTACAAGAGAAAAAGAATTGGGACTTTTGGACACTAATCTGTTGGCCAAGCTAGCCTCAAAACCATGCAAGATACCTTTAATCATTTTGCACCATTTTAATTATCAATTGTAAGCACATTTTCTTATCTTATTTTTTTTTTTATATGTATAGAAAGAAAGAGTAAAAATTTAAATTCGAAATCTCTTAATATATTAAAATAAATTTTACTATTAAAATGTTTAATGAGAAACAATTTTATCTCATCCTCGGTCTCATCCATTATAGTTTTTTGTGACAAGATTATTTAATTTGCCTATAAATTTATAAGTGACTTGAGTTATTGGGATCATTTATTGCTCATTATTAAATAAGAAATTGAAATAAAGACAAAAGAAATACTTTAAGCTCTATGCTTTTTAAGGTTATCTCCCTACTATATATCCAATGTATTATACTTGGACAAATGCGAGATATTTACACTTTAATGATCATAGAATTCTGAAGTTGGATTCGATCGATGGGTCCATTTGGCCCCTCAGCTTATGCATTAATGAGAACTTGGGGAAACTAAGAACAGAAATATAATGAAAAGTAGGCTTCATGCTTCATACATATAGGGTCCATCCAACATACACAATTTTCATAACATGTTCCCTGGATTTTCTTTTTCTCTTTTTTTTATTATTATTTTTTTCATATTAATACATATATCAGATTATATTGAGCACCTTCTGTGGCAGAACTAGGATCTCGGGTTAGGAGTTGCACTTGTCAACATTATTGATAAAGTCTATTTTCAAATTTTCTTTTAAAAAAAAATTCATGGGACCAAACTGAGCTATAGTTGATTTCTATTCTATTCTTTAAATGATGTAATTATAAAGAAAAAATAGTACTTTTTGTTCCGCTTTAAATGTTTCATTTTAATTTTGTACGGAAATTAAGGAAATGATCGAAAAATCTTAATTTTATAAAAATATGTTGATAATTGACTAAATTACCTTTTTTTAAAAAATTTTAATCACTATATTTAATTTTCTATAAGGTCAAAGATACATTAAATACACAAGACATATAATAAATATGAGTAATTAGTAAAATTTTTATTAAATATTATTTTAAATTATGAAAATAGAGGCTTGAAGTGAGATATAAATCTATAAATGAGGCACTTAAAGTAAAACAGAGTATCTTCTAATTTTATTTTAATCATTAAAATGATGATACGATGTTCTAATTAGGGCGTAATCTAGGGTTTAATGGAAAATTTTTCAAATTAATTTGAATTTGAAATTATTTTGAACAACTTGTTGTATCAATATAAAATTAGTTCATAAAACTTTGAAGAAACTTATTGATAGGAAATTTATTTTCAGTTCGGAAATTTACCCATATCCTATGAATAGAAAATAATATAAATTGATAATATAATAAGATGATTGAAAAAAAATATTCAAATATAAGTAATTTTGGAACAAAGAATATTTGAGTATGTTTTTTCTCAAATTTTTAATCATTCAAGTTAATAAAACTTCAAATAAGTTTAATGGTATAAATGAATCTGATATCATAATTATTTTGATTCCTTAAAATATTTAGGGATAATATTATTTTTAAAATTTTTATTTATGTACTTTAAAGGATAAAAGTAATTGACTTATTTTATTGATTGAATTTACTTTACATAAATATATTACACGAATTAGTAGCATAATAATTCGATCATGTAAGTATATTGGTAATAGATTGCATTTATCTTTTATCTTTATAAATTATAATTATCTTATAGATTATAAAAAATCATTTTAAATTATTTATCAATAATAATTTATATCTTATAGTTTTTTTCCTGTAATTATTTGACTCGTAAATAATATTCATTATATAGAAGTAGAAAACACACACATATAATAATTTTTTTTAATAATAATGATGAAATTTATATAAATTTAAGTAGAATTCAATTTTATGATATAAATAAAAATATTGTATAATGCGTAGAATTACGTTTTGTTTACAATAAAATATAATTTTTCGATATATTTCTTTTTACTTTAAAAAGAGAAACGAATAATACGAGAAGAAAAGTATGAATTCAGTTTAATAAAAAATTATCCTAAACCACAAATGAAAGAATAAGGAAAATAATACAATAAAGCACCTAATTTTTTTAGTTGAAATAATGGAATTTGATTGAAGTTAAAGGTCGGCTCATTACGGAGAAGTTTTTCTAATGCTATTTTTTTTTCATTCGACTTATTTAAAAGAATAAGTGTTAAATTATTTAAACCAATCAAATAAAAGCACTTAATTTAATAATATTATCCTCTTTTAATTAAATTATGACTTATTCTTAATTTCTAAAATTACGAGAAACAGTGATTCTTTACCTTAATTATTAGGAGAATTTGCACCGAGATAAATACAAGCATTATTTTTTTTTTCACAGAATTGAAATTATCTAATTATTTTAATCATTTTTCGTGCAAAAATCATTTGAAGGAAATACTACTCCTAGCTATCAACTCTTATATCCTGTTGCCAAAAAGTCTTATAATTAAAGTTAATTTTTAACATTTGAAAGGGAAAAATATCACAATTGGGTGAACATTCTACCGACTAGATCGAAAAATCGATCCAATTAAATAAATTGAATTTTCAATAAAAAAATTGAACATAATGAATTAATGAAGGAAACCAAATTGAACTGACCTCTTTTTTAAAAAAAAAATTGAACTAAATAACTGGAATTTTTTTATATATAAAAATGTCAAAATGATGCTATTTTTATATAAATAATATCATTTTAAACATCTAAATAATATTATTTTAAAATTTTAATTATTTCAGTTTTTCATTTTTCTAATTTAAAAAAAGAATTAAACAAGATAAACTGAAACATTTCAAAATCAAATTAAATTAAATAAATTAAAATAACTATCGATTTAATTTTACATATCTGTCTGCAAACTACTTAAACATTCCTTGTATAACAGCAATAACTACTACAATTTGCAGCATTTATGCATCAAAACGGACATGAGAACACATAATAAATCATAATATTCCTTTTATATTTTGTATGAATTTCAGCTTTTTATCATTAAAAAGTTCAAATTCTCACGACCCAATCATTCGTAGCATAGTACACATGGAGTAACTTTCCTAAATCAAGAATTTTCCCAGGATTAGCCCTGTGTAAAACCGAATCGAAATTTTGATATTTCGGTTCATTTGGTTCGATTTTTTTAATTTTCAGTTTTTTTTATTCGGTTCTGTATAGTAACTTTGGTTTAATCGGTTCAGTTCTTGAAGGGCAAAAATTGAAAGAACGGAACCGTCCGAACTTATTAATATGACGTCGTTTTTATATAAAACAGCGTCATTTTTTAGATTTTATATATAAAAAAATAAAAATATATATATAAAATTTCGGTTAATTCGGTTCTTTCAATTCGGTTTTATAAAAAAATAAGTTTTTTTAGTTCGGTTCTTAATTTCAGTTCTAAAAATTTTAAAAATTCGATTTTCGATTCTTTTAGTTCGGTTCTAAATCGAACTGACCAATTACACAGGCCTACCCAGGATAATTCTCTTTTTTTTTTTTTTTCTTTTAAGGTACTTTACGTATTACTCGCTTCTGTTTGATCGAGGCTTGTATATAAAGTATGGCTTGAATTTTTCATACCAAGAAACCAAGAGAGTGGCTTGAATTTTGAATATGGTCTTGTTGATTTGAATTAGAGGAGGATTAACAATTTATTTTTAATTAAGGTAAACTTACCTATTTTATATTTCAGCAAATTTAAATAGTCTATTCCAACGATATTAATGAGATTATGGAAATAAAATAATATTTTTCAGTGAGACAAAAGAGGAAATTGAAATTATATAGAGATAATAGATATATAGGATTCAACCATATTAAATTTTATATTTATTTTCACTTTTTTTTTAAAAAAAATTGTGATTTTTTGCATATTATATTGTATAGTTATTTTTTTATTTACACCATTTAAAATTTAAAATACATTCATTCTATTAATTATATTTATATATTTTTTTAATATTTAAAAATATTTCGTACTTAAATTTTCAACACGGAATCTAATTGAAAAAAATGGCTGAACAATTCATTTCAGCCATAGGGTACATTGTATAGTCGTTATAACAAGTAACTTCTAATGTCATAATCATAAAATGCCATATATAAAAATAGAATTATTAACATGAAAGGGAAGTATACTATATACTCTACACTGGGTGCTCCGACATGACCAGCAACATATCCCCCTGAACAAAAATTGTGCACCGTTGATTGAAATGATAGATGGTTATGATGCTAAGACGTTGTGGTGGGATCAATGCTCTTGTTGGATGTGAGATTGAGTGACACACTTGCAATTAGAGGTGTACATTAATAGTTTTATTAATCAATTTATTAATCTCAATTAATTATTATATTAATTTTATTTTAATTAATTTTGACAATTGATTTATTAATTAATCATTAAAAACAATAAAAAAAATTTAAGTTTTAAATAAAAATATATAAATTATAATTTTTTTTCAAATAGTTAAAAATGTTTCAAATTAAAATTACAAATAAAATATAATATTTTAAATTAAAAAAGAAAAATAAAATTTTAATAAGTGCCCATTATAAGTAAATCAAAGAATACATAATTGATATAAGAAGATAGTTTCAACATTTATTTACTAAAAATATGTATTATAATATTTTTAAAATTAATGTATAATAATATCTAAAAAATAGGTATAAAAATATATAAACCGGTTAACAAGGTTTCCCATCATTTTTTTAAATAAAAATTTTGTATCATAAATATTGATTAGGTAAGGAAAAAATTAGTTCAATTTCGGATTGGTACTTTGATTAATCGAAAAATCGATTAACAATGCATATCTCTACTTAAAACAACTTTTTTCTTTTTTCAAACAAAAAAATTATATAAATATTTTTTATAATTATATTATTGGCATAGAGTAAGAAGAAAACACTAATTAATTAAACTATCAACCACTTGAATTACATAAGATTCCTATAAAAATAATATATTAATGGCAATATTCTTGAGAAAAAAAAATTAATGGTTTGACTTGGTAATAGCTAAATTAAAGAAGGAATGAGATGCTAAAAAGATTTCCTCTAAAAGTTAAGATTGCTTAAAAAATCAAAAGCATAATTTGTTAATTGTTATTCGATTCATTGCTGTTCTTCCGAATTGTCCCTTCATATGGATATTGGGTTCGAAAATTTGATAATTTAGTAATTTAAATTTTTAAAAAAAATGTAAAGGCAAATTTAAAATTTAAGTATTCGAATATCTCTAGTTAGGGTGAGCATGATTTGATTATAACTGACAATCAGATCGATTTAATTTGATTTTTTTATTGGTTATTTTGGTTATTCAATTTAATTTTTTCAAGTTTGGATCAGCTAATCAAAAATTTGCAAAACTATATTGTTTTAAGCTACAATTTCTCGTTTTATGCAATTTTTTAAAATTCAATTTACTAAATTTTAATTTTCTATACAGTTCGATTTATATAAAAGTTTAATTCTCTTCATTTTATCTTGAAGTTGTCTCTTTTCTCTAGCATTAAACAGAAGGGTATTTTTCCCTTAATTGAGAATATAGTATTCTTAAATATTTAGGAGATAGAGCTTTATTTTTTTTGTGGCCTATCCGATGTAAATTCGGATTCGTCGGACTAATGGATTTCAAATACCAAATGGATTGTACCAAAAAAGAGAACGAAGATTATATATATATATATATATATA
>CANXYI011260615.1:0-10407 GCA_948208565.1 Hura crepitans | reverse complement strand
CATATATTTCCAAAAATACAAAATCCAATCATAGTGATTTTTATTTAATTAAAAATTTCTAAACAGTTGATCATAAGAATCGAATTCGAGTTGACCGTAAAATCATTTGCAACTTGAACTGTGAAATCGATGCAAACCACTTCAGATCTATTGTAGTAGTCATTGATATATTTTTGGATCAATAATGATTAATTTTATCTGAAAATTTTTCCTTAAATGTCGTGAAACTCATGGCAAACCAAAGTGACAAAATCGAACCATTTACCGAACCAAAAATATAACAATCTTGATAATCAAACAAGTTTATCAATCAAATTGATGTGCAAATGACTTTTACCATTTAGAAACATTTAATTAATATCATATACATCATATGTATATGAAAAATTAATTTTGAAATTTATAAAAATCAATTAAATCAATAAACACTATGATCAATTCGGCTAAAAAAATTTTAATCATAGAGTTTGATTTAATTGTTTTCTAAAATATTTTAATTTTTTATTTTTATGCACATAATCAAAATCACATTTTAATTCATTATATACCAGATTAAATCATTTAAAAATCAATTTGATCTAATTGTGCACACAAAATCAAAAATAGCCATCCTCCTTATGCGTATAAACCCTTTATGCGTATAGAAGGATTTCCTCCTTGCTAATCGAGCCACTTTAATGCATAAAACAACAAAAATCTGATTTTAATATGTTTAAAATTCATATTTAATCACATTAAACTAAATTTGAACAATCAAAATTAGATCAAAACACACAGATCAACCAAAAATATACAATATCATATATCATGTATGTCAACTATAATCACAATTTCTACCAATTTTAAATCATCTGAGAACCTAGTTTTGATACCATTGTTGTTTTTTCTCTATCATAAATAGTAGAAAAATTAAAATTTTGAGAGAAACTAGCAATGAAAATGAACCCATATAATTTAAAATTCATCCTAAATATTAAATCTAGTAGTGTTTCATGATTTACAGTAAAGGATGACAACAGATTCCTTCTGTGAGCTCTTTTCACTAAATTATTACAAACCACAGTGATCCTCTTAAAGGAAAACCTCTAAGGTAATCACACAAGCATTTTTCAAAAGATATCAACTTGTAATTCCAGGTGCTAGTAGGAATTACAAGTGGATGAAGGAAGAAGAAAAAAAATGTGTGTTTTATTGTTCTATGCAAAAATTTTGTAGCAGAATGTATCCTTATGGTGGCTACCGTAATAAGGCTTATTTATATCATAAATAAACCCTATTTAGGTCAAATTTTAATACTGAAAATTTGCCTTAAGTGGGACTAGAATGGACCCATCAATTGGGCCCCTTTTTGTTATATGCACATAAGACTATTAATGGGCTTATGTGAAATCTGCTTTAGCCCCATTTTCATTAATCCTATGCAGCAATCCTTGGCCCCATTTTAGATTAATAATTACTCTTATTTAAGGCTTTTTATACCTTTTAAAATCCCATAAAAAATCATATGTAAGAATAATTAAACATTAGACTCAACAAAGCCTAAGTCCAAAAATCCTAATTTTCCAAAAACCCTGATTTTTGGACTTTTCATTTGCAAGTGGACCCCAAACTCATTTGCTCATTTCTTCTTCTTAATTCATCTTCCAATGATATCTCATATCATTAGAAAATTCAATATCATTGAATCTTCCTCAAACTCCTTTTATGTGTGTGACCCTATGGGTTTCCAAAATAGCTTGGCAATATACAGTGAATTAGAGTTCTAGTCTAACTAGGACTCTATAGATTCAATCTTATTAAATCAATGTCAATTCACTAATTGATATATCACTTGTATACAAGTAAAGAGATGTATCTAACCAAGCATCATGACTACCCAAGTGTTGAAAAATCAAGTGGTTTGACTTAACCCTGCCATATACAGTTACGGTATAATAAACTCCTTTCACCATCTTTTACCTCATCCAGTTTTGAGTATGGACTTGTGTTAACTCATAGCTTAACTAAGTATGTCTATTTAATCCCTAAACATATTTTTCTAATAATTTCACCTTTATTCTGAAAATTCCCTTAGTGAATCCCATTCACATAAGGCACTTTTCTGTAGCTAGAGATTCCTAAATATAGGTTACTCATCAGAACTGTGAGATAAACCCCCCACTATAATTTAGGGTGGTGAATCCTTTATTGATTACTACCCTATCTTTAAATATGTTATGCCATACCCAAACACCTTACTATGTATACTTATTATTCAAAGTAAAAGTTTTAGAGTCAAAGTATGTCACTCCATATTTAAGATAGTTAATGATCTCATGTCTAATGATACTTGCACCACTAATATGATGATATACTTTCTCTGACATAGATTAAGTATCTATGTGAAGATCTCATGGTAGGTCTATGATGTACTTAATTCCCAAGTAAGCTTCCACATGTTAACTCCAAACATCTCTATGCTTATAGCTTATGAGAACTACTACTTGATCCAATTAAGAAGTATAACATATGCTAATCTTTTCGCATTAACAATATCATATCTTATTAATATTATGAATAGAGATATTTAGGTATATCACATTTGCATGCAATAAGAATCTTATATCATGAATACTTCATGATTTCCTCTGAACTATGATTATATACTAGGGACTTTATAACATGGTTTAAGATATTGCAAACAATTATAAGTAATATATATAAATACCCTGATATAAAGAGACATGTCTTATAGTATGATTTCATAAAGTTTAAATACATGAATATTACCCTATTACATAAGCTGTAGGGTATACCTCTAACATTTAGGATGCTAAAAAATCACTCTTTAAGTGTATTTAATAAAATATGTTTACACTTTGCATTTTTATGCATTTTCAAGTTTGTATACTATTATGGAAGTTGCAGTTTTAGTAGTTTGGGTGGTCATAAATATATGTGAGGGTAGAATAAGGCTTAACATAGGCTAATTACGTGAAAATAATGGTTAAACGATGAGAACATTTATGTATTGATGAAATGTGAACTTGACCAAATGTTATGTAATAAAAGGGCAAAATGGAAATTTTAGACGTTATGTGTACAATATGTATAAATGTATTACATTTGCATGGTTAATTATGTTAGAATGATATTTGGTGGATAAAAATGCATAATATTAGAATTGTGGCACATTATCAGTATGTATGTGCGATATTCATCCTGTGTGTACATGTATGTTACATATGAGGTATGACAATATGAATTATACATAATGTCAATTTTGAATATAGAACATAAGTTTCTAAATGAGAAACACATTTGGTACATAATGGCATCAATGAGGTGAAGGAAATTAGGGATGTGACTATGTGTTCTGAAATAAGGACATGTAATACAAAATCATATAATGTAAAGTGTTAAAGCCCATATGTGTTAGACAACTTACTAGATAAGTTGACCGGTGAACTAGGGAAATAATAGTTGCTAGATAAAGAATATTATTTTATACGAGTGCGGCCATTGTTAGGTCCATTTAGGTCATCGCACATACACATGTTATGTTTTAGCTTAGCAAGTTACATTTTTACTTACTAGATAGGTTGTCCGGTGAACTAGGGAATCAACAGCTGCTAGATAAAGGATATTCTTTTATGCAAGTGCGGCCATTGTCAGGTCCATTTGGGCCATCGCACATACACATGTCGTGTCTTAGCTTAGCAAGTTGCATTGTTTATATATTGCTATGATTTATGTGGGTGCAACTATTAGCAGGTCTAACAGAACCGCTTCACATAATCTTATACGGGTGCAGCTGCTAACAAGTTCAATAGGACCTATAGACACTGGGTTCTAGGGCTCCTATGTTCAAAATACCTAAAGATGAACAAAGATAGAAAAATTCTGAAAAATAAAAATGATGTCATTGAGACTCGAGAAAATAGTAAATTTTTTATTATGGACTTTAACTCAGCCTGAGAAGCTTATGGTGCGACCAAAAAATACAAGAAAAATAGACATTTATGGTGGGCTAAGGTTAGCAACCAAACACTAACAGCAAAGGAGGTGTGGGGAGCAAAGCCCCCCATGGTACAGAGTAAAATTTTTGAAAAAATCAATTAAAAATAAAAGTTTTTTTATTTTCATTGTTTTGGGGCAAAACAGTGTCATTTTGCTTAAACAAAAATAGTCATTTTAGAGGTTAAAACGGCCATCTTCACTTTGCCAAAATGGTCATTTTTGGCTCCCAATACGGTGCAATTTCACATGTTTGGCTTTTGAAATAAATTCCTAAATAGGCAATGGAAAATGGCCATTTTGTACAAAACAATTGCTTCTTTATTAGAAACAGCCATTTTGTCTAAGAAAATGCCCGTTTCCTTCAGGTCAAAATGGCCATTATGTATAAAAGTCAAACTCTATATTAGTCTTAGAGGTCGACTTTTCTCGATAAGTGCACACCAAAAAGACACGAAAAACACTACCTAAAGACCTTTTTCTGATTTTTAGAGTTTCTGTTAAAGTTTTCTGCCTATTTTCTCTCCAGTTCTTTTCCTGAAGGCACTTATACACGATGGATCGATCAATCTTTCTCCTTCTTTTATTTCTTTCTTTTATCCATCTACCATTTAGATGTGATAACTTATTATCTGTATATCATTATTGTTGTTGTATTTATTTTATTATATTCATTGATTATTCTATTCAACCTTTTATTTTATTTTTCATATTAACATTTTGTTTTTATTGTAATGTGAATTGTATAAAATCTATTGAGGGTTTTGTTTAATCTGTTCTTTTCTTCTATCAAACATCTAGTGAAGTTGATCATTTGGTTATTTTTCTCCCTTTATTGTCTTTTTTTTATTTTTTTTATTATTTTGTCTAACCTTTGTTTCTTCTAAATTTTTTCTTTTCATTTTTATTTATTTATATTCTATCTTTTATTCGGTTAGATTGTATTTTAGATAATTTTAATGTAATTTTACTTTTGTTTGGTTAGATTGTATTTTAGGTAATTTTCATATAATTTTTATTTCCTTTTTGGTTAGAATGTATTTTAGGTAATTTTCATGTAATTTAAATTTCATTCTGATTATTTCCATGTATATTCTGTGAATGTTGTAATAGGGAGAAAATGATTTTTACACGTCATAAAAAATAACAAAATCATTTTATACCTAATTAATTGGAGTTTTTCTAATAAAATAGGTTTTGATTTTTCCTTAATAAAGTCACACTGATAAAATCTATTTTTATAAATTGGCATGTGAGAATCAAAGTTTTCGAAGTAAATCAATTACTCAGTTTGATATATGATAATCTTTAATTTTATGTATTTTCTTTATGTTTGTAAATATGTATTTTATCATTTCTTTACATTATTATGTGAATTATTTAATTTCAAAACCTGCTTAAGACAAAGGATAAAATTGTAAATTTAATTTGAAATTCTATATTAACTTGAGGTATAAATAAGAGTAAAGTTTTAAACCGCTCTGGTTTTGGCCCTACAAGGTATTTCCCAACTCCAGTTGGGTGGCGACTCCTACCTTGTAGTGCCCTACTCGCTCTTTCTAGGCTAATCAGATAGAGACGACTTGAGATTCCTCTAATTTCCTTCTCGTCCTTCGAGACTCGAGAGGTGAGATTTAGGTTAAGTCTTTGGTTGTTTCGGTTTGACTAGTCTCAAAAAGGAAGGGATGTGAATACGACCACTGCATGATTATGATATCCTGTCATGCTAGTACAGCAGTTGTCCGATTAAAAATGTGGGCTACTGCACACCTTAATCCTAATATCAAGTATTGGGATTCGTGTTTGTCAAATATGGGCTAATTAATTGATCCATTAAGAAAATGCAATCATGTGCACTATAAAATAAATTAAGGACTTAATGCATTTAAAATAAGTAGACATATGTTATGATTGGAATAGGTAATGTGACAAATGTATACAGTTAGATAGTGTACATAATTATATTTATGCAATTGGTATGTTTGGACTGCCTAACATTGCATGCTTATTATGCATTTGTGTGTATACATATGTGTAAACATGTTTTATTGAATACACCACTAAGCTATATGCTTAGCGCATCATTTTTTTCAATGCATTGGTAGTAGTTAAGCAACTATAACCAACCTCAACAGCAATAATGTAGTGCAAAGGAGTTACTTACCAGTGTTTTGGTATATTTTTTATTTCTATAGTGTGATATAACATTAATAGTAATTGGCACTTATATGTAAACATGTTAAGACTAGGATTGTATGATATGGTATGTTAGGATGTGCACATATATTATACAGGTTATTTTTCATGAATTACATGATGTGATATGATTGCTTGAGATGTTGAAGGGGATTAAGGACCAGAAGGGTCTAGGAAGTTGAGTAATGATTGTGTGATATAGAAGTGCCATTTTCTTCACAAGTTTATTTTTGGGATATGCCTTTTTGCAGCCATTATGCTACCAAAATTTTATTAAAATAAGACAGTCATAATAATAAGTGTCAATAATATGGGAAAGGATTTTAAGAAGATAATGGAAAAAGCAAAAATAAGTTGGTTTTCGTATCATCTCTTATCTAGATTAGTAACAATTTAGTTAAAAGGTCTCACAATGTAGCATTTGTCTTTTGGATCCGACTGCCGGGTTGAGGGAAAAGTGTTATATAAGATATCATTAATTTCCCTTTTGATCTAAGAATTGTAAAAAAAACTCCCCTTCTCGATTTCATAAAAAAATCCTTTTTTATTATTTATGGTTTTTGGGCTTAAGAAAAGTCTAAAAATTTATTTTCGAAAAAGCAAGGATTTTTACCTCTTTTTATTCTTTGCATGTATGGATATGGGATAGTTATTCGAATTATTACCCTTATATTTTTTGTTTCATTTTTTTTTACTATTGCATGTGGATTTTTTATTGGATATACGCTTTCTTATTCTTCTTGAGTACATCGAATCTATTTGTTTCTATCTCTTCGGTTTAGTCTATGGAAGTTCCTTTCATTTGATGGCATGTTTATGTTATTTGTTATACATATATCATTTTGTTGTGTCCTTAAGTTTTGCTTTCCATTTTGATTTCTAAAAAAAATCCCTTTTTTTGGACACTTCATAAATCAGGTCTCCCTTTCTTTTAAGAGTTATTTTTTGGATATGAGTAAATATTTCCCATTTTTACATCTGCATCTACTTGAAAGGTACTAGTTTTTATGTTATTTATTGAGATCTGGCTTTATTTTATTCCTTGCTTAATATTTCAATTCTCTTGATGTTTCATGTATGTTTGCATATTATTGTTGCTATCCTTTTTTTTGGGTTTGCTTGATTATTTAGCCTATTTCTAAATTTTTCTTTTGTTAGTCATTTTCTTCAAGTTTGTGTATCTAACCTCACCTTGGATGTCGAGATTTGAACCTTTTTTCCTATATATTTTCACTTTCTTTATTTATTTTATATTTTTTAGCATTCTAAAAGCTTTATGGTTATTTTCCTTATTTTGGACCATAATAGAAGAAACATTTAAAAAATGACTTTTCTTTTTTTAAAAAAAATAAGTAGGATTTTTGCCCAATGATCAAGCAAAGACCCTTAAAATCTATCTTGAAATTTTGTTTATTTGTTTGCCCCTCTAAATATGTAACATGAATAGAGTGTATAGTGATTAAACCCTTAAGGTGCTACAAATACTACATTTGATCTTTAAACTACATAAATATTCGTGTTCATATTTAGAGATGTAGGTGGACTATAAATAAAAGAATACAAATGACATATATGAGATTTAAGGGTAACTATAAGCAAAACGGATATATTTTTAAGTATATGATGATTGAAACATTTTGTAGAACCATAATAGTAATCATGTTGAAAGTAATATTCTCTGCCTTCTTTAATAAGGGATCAATACTACCCCTTTTTCTTAAAAAAACTCAAAACTTACCATTATGTTTCTAAACACAAAAATAAATAGTACATGTTTTGAAGACTTCAATCTTTTTCTATTCTCATATTAAATGCTCCCTTTGTGCTTACCAAACCTCTTCACCAACCTCCTCCTCCGTTTTAATGTTTCTATTGACTTGATTTTTATAATAGGGGAAAGCACTGTGAATGTACAGTGCAAAGTATGGTGTAAATCCAAATTTTGTGTAAGAAAGGTTTTCATTAAATGGCTCTAGATTTTAATATTGTGTTATTGCATTATCCGAAAAGTGAATGTTTTAATCTCTTATTAACTAGTTTTGGTTTTAAATAGGTCCTACAGGAAATGACTTAGTAGCCCAAACAGTAGAATATTCCAGAAGAAAGTTTAAAATTTAAAAATTTTTATTTTATTTTTGTATCTAATATTAATATGTACATGGAATAGGTTTGGGCCCAAAGTCCAATTATATTTATATAGCTAAGCTTTATTATTTTTGATTTTGGGCCTCAATTGGCTCGATTTGTTTTTAGTTTGAAATAAATAATTGGATTTGGGTCTCCAGGCCCAACAATACTTATGCAAACTTTTCTCTTTTTACATTGGGTTTAGGCTTCAGTCCTAACACATCAAGCATGTATATACTCTTAATTTTCCCTTTTTTTTATCTTGCTTATGGGCTTAAGTCGCATTAGCCTAGCATAAAGGACATTTATTCAAGCCTCAAGCCCAATCCAATGTTTACCCTTTCCCTCCTTTTTACAAAATGCTTTATTATTTATATAGATTTATATTGGGCACAACTCTATCTATCCCAAATGTAATTCCTAAAAATCTATAATATAAAAATGACTTAGACCTAGATTCTAACTGATATTTATTTTTCATTTGTCAATCTTTTGGACTTAATAACGTGAACTAAGCTATGATTTGGCTTAAAAATTAAATTGTTGATTAAACATTTTATTTATCTATTAACAATGGCATTCAAATGACTCATTATACTTAAAAAGGAAAATAAGAACAATAACAATAACAACTATGCAATTATTTCAGAAACTCTAACATGCTGAACTTGAGATGACACATGCAATGAGATGAATAATAATTATGACAATGTTCATAAAATGAATAATATTAATAACAATCACCTAAAGTAACAGTTCATCGATATTTGGTTATATCTAGCAAAAATATACCCAGACAAATTTGGTGTCTACATTCCCTTTTAAGTAGACCTAGGTTAGGTCAAGTCAATATTGGATCAAGTCATTCTCAGGTCAGTTCATTTTCGAATTAGGTCACTTCGAGTTGGGTCGGATTAGGTCCTCGAGTTAAATTCATTTTTTACAAAATTAGATTTATGAATTTTTAAATTATGAAATTAAATTTAAATTTTATATTAATTTTTAAATATCAATATATTTCAACCACTTTTAAATATTAATAACTCGTAGAAATTTTAAAATATAACTTATTCTTTTAAAAATATTATTTTCTTAAAAATTATGGATAAGTATTATTATTATTATTATTATTATTATTATTATTATTATTATTATTATTATTAAAAATTGAAATTGGAAAAGAAATAACAAGAAAAATAAAGATGAAAAAAAAAAGATGAAATACCAATAGAAGAAAAACTCGTATGAGATTAATGGGAATTAAGATAAAACAATCAGCGATAAAATAATGAAAAATAGCATTGAATATGTATCCATCCTCACTATTCAACCTATCTGCATTTTTTTTTGGCTTGGACAAGGCATTCATTACTCGAATTCGGCCCAATCTACCCAAATTATTATTTATTTTATTTTACTCAACTTTTTAATATTAATTTATATAGACTATCACTATATTCTGTTATCTAATTTTATATTTTTTATATTATGTTATATTTATTTTTATATATAATTATTTTTCATATGACATATTAGATAATCTTAAATATAGTTACCTATTTTTATAATTTTTTATTCAATATAATATTATTTTTATTTTTTATTATTTTTTCAGTATTCAGTTGGCTAGCATATTTTGGTTTATGTGTCAATTTTTTTTACCTATGCGAACCATCACATAACTCTATTTTATGTATAAAAAAATAAAATTGACAGATTTACTTTTTCTTTTTTAAAAAAAATTAATTTAATCATAATAATTGATAGATTTACTTTTTTCTTTTCAAAAAAATTGATTTAATCATAATAATTGAAACAATTAGAAATATTTTTTTAAAAATTCGGATCATTTGGGATTGTCACGTGACCTGACAATTTGGGCCCGTTGTGAGTTGACCAATTCGGATTTCGGATCGGGTCATATACCTTTTTTATATCGAATTTGAGTCATTTTTTAGATTAAAGTTAGAAATTAATATATCTACTTTTAAATAAAGATTTTAAATTTAAAAAGAAACTGATTCAGAATGAAAAATTAAAAGGCCATAAAAAATTAAATAATTGAGAAAACCAAATTGCATGAAATTT
>CANXYI011260587.1:0-13922 GCA_948208565.1 Hura crepitans | reverse complement strand
AAGAAAACATGTACATCAACTTTTAGAGAAACTTAACTTGTAAGTTGAATTCATACTGATCTAGGACACTTAAAACAAACAATGACTAGAGGCGGTAAAAAATATTATGTAACCTTTATTGATAATTTTTTTAGATATACTAAAGTATATTTGTTTTAGAAATAAAGATGAAACTTTTGATATGTTTCTTAATTATAAAGTTGAAGAAGAAAATCAACTAAATAGAAAGATTAAAAGAATTAGATGAGATAGAGGTGGTAAATATGTTTTGCTTAATGACTTTTGTGAAAAAGAATGAATAATACATGAGATAACTTTATAGTATTCTCCTAAATCAAATGGTGTGGTTGAAAGGAAAAATAAAACATTAAAAGACATGATGAATTACATGCTTATTAGTTCTAATGCACTTAAAAGTCATTAGGGAGAAGCACTATTATCTGCATATCATTTACAAAATAGGATACTGTATAAGAAAATTGGTAAAATACCTTATGAACTTTGGAAAAATTTTCTACCTAATTTGAAATACTTAAAAGTATGGGGAGTGTCTTACTAAAGTTATGTTGCTTGATTCTAAGAAAAGGAAAATAGGTTTAAAATTTTTTATTGCATGTTTATTAGTTATACTGAAAATAGTACTGCCTATAGGCTTTTTGTTTTGAAAAATGATGTCCTTGATCATAATGCTATACTTGAGACAAAAAAATCTTGAAGTTCTTAAGCACATGTTTTCTTTAAAAAATTGATAATGTTTTTCATGCACCTATTATTAAAAATATTTATGAAAATGAGGATTTGAGAAGTATTAAAAGACCAAGAAAAGAAAATTCTTTTGAAAATAATTTTTACACTTATCTTGTGGAAAAATCATCTTTTAATTTATTTAGATGCCATTTCTTCTTCTGATGTACCATTTTGAAAAGAAGCCATTAAAATAAAACTTAATTCTATTTTATAAAATAATATTTGGAATTTAGTTGATTTACCTCCTGGAGTAAAAACTATTGGTTGGAAATGAATTTTTAAAAGGAAAATTAATCTTGATGGTTCTGTTAATAAATATAAAGTAAGATTTGTTACAAAAAGATTTTACTCAAAAGCAAAACATTGATTATTTTGACACTTTTACTCCTATAACCATAATTTCAAGTATTCATATTTTAATTTCTTTGGATTCAATTCATAAACTTTTTATTCATCAAACAGATGTCAAAACAATATTTTTAAATGTTGATTTAGAAAAGGAAATTTATATAGAACAACCTGAAAGTTGCATGGTTTATGGTCAAGAAAATAAAATTTGTAAACTTCTCAAATCTTTGTATGGCCTAAAACAAGCTCTTAAACAATGGCATGAGAAATTTGATTAAGTATTAATAAATAATGGTTTTTCATCTGTTGAGGTAGATAAATGTGTGAATACTAAACTTGCTGGTGGTGTTTGTGTGATTATATGTTTATAGATAGATGATATGTTGATATTTAGTACTAGTATTGATTTAGTACATAAGACAAAATGTTTTCTTGCTTCTAAATTTGAAATAAAAATATAGGTAAAGCAAATGTGATTTTGGGTCTTAAAATAATAAGAAAAGATGATGATATTATGCTATTACAAGAGCATGATGTTAAGAAACTTCTTAGGAACTTTAAACATTATGATGTCAAACTTGTGAGTATTCCTTACGATGCTAACATTTAATTAAAGAAAAATAGAGGTGATCGTATTGCTAAATTCGAGTATACATAGATTATTGAAAGTCTGATGCATTTAATGATTTTTTTCTTCACCTGACATAGCATATACAATGTGTAAATTGAGTAGATACACACACAATCCAAACCATAAGCATTAAATTGCAATAGTCAAACTGATGAAATATTTGAAAGGTATCATGAACTATGGTATTCTATATAATGGATTTCTCACTATATTAGAAGGATACAGGGATGCTAGATGAGACCAAATCCATTAATGGTTATGCATTAACCCTTAGTAGTGGTGCAATTGCATGGAAATCAACTAATATTGCTAAATCCACCATGGAATCAGAATTTATTACTTGGGAATTGGCTGGTAATGAGCCTAAGTAGTTGAAAAACTTCTTAGCAAATGTTCCATTAGGTGTCAAACCAACGCTTTTTGCTTCTATGCATTACGAAGCAGCAATAACCATCGCAAAGAATAAAACTTTTAATGGTAAAAATAGACATTCGTTTGAAACATGGTGTGATAATCAACTGCAAAAAAGATGGAATTATATCCATTGATTATGTGAAGTAAGAAATAAATTTGGTCGATCCCCTGACAAAACCATTGAGTAAAAAATTAATAAATGAAACATTGAGGGGAATGTGACTTTAGCCAATTTGAGACATTAATAACAGCAGTAACCCAACTTGTGAGATTGGTGATCTTATGAATTAGGTTTATATAGGTAATAGTAAGGCATTAGTTGACCCTTCTATGGTATAAATAGTACGAAAACTCAATGAAAGTAAGGATGAGTTAAAACTCTTAATCAAATTCTATATCCTTTATAGGTGGTGTATTAATTCCAGTGTACACTTGATGGAATAACCTATCGCTCCTATGAGATTTGTGGTACAATCTTTAGAGCACTTATGAAAAACCAGGCACACACATGGCCCATTAGTGCACAACTGCATTAAATAACAAATATTGTGAGATATAATGCGATCAGTGAGAATTTTAGCATACAAATTGAGTAATCGGTACATAAAAGCTTAAAGCTTCACTGATTATTTGGTAAGTTATATCTTATTCTTTCTAGATTTGATTCAAAGTTCAAGTACACCAAAATTGATGCATTATATTTAAAGGAATCCAACAATTACTTTTTCTTAGTCTTTTTAAAATATGTGGGGGCCGAGATTATTGTAAATATATAAGAAAGAATGGTATTCCAAAAGGGACTAATTCCATATCGTCTAACTATGACCCTTCACCATATGTTTATATATCAATTCACAACATTGGGCTAGTAAAGAGTAAGTAAGAGGAATGGGCTCGTGAGACCCAATTTCAGTGCAAATTGATTGATTTGCCCGTTACGCGCGAAGTATATGCAGGCCCAATCTTATTTGACTTTTTAATTTCGAGATTAATTTTTATTTTTACAGAGTAAAAGACCTTAGTTGAATTAATTCAAATTTGACCCATTAAAAATTTATTTTCCCTTTCCAGGCATTATTTTATTGATGGTTATTGAACTTATGCCCTACTAATGGGCCAGTAACAATAAAAAGTTTTGCTACAGAAAAATACTTGAAGATTTAAAGGTTTGTAAGAAAAGTTACTTTCATTAGTTTTATGACATTTTTGATTGATAAATAAAAATATAGTTATTGGTATTAGTTAAAAAATACCATTTAAGAATGCCGCATCACTTGATGACTAAAAACAATGGATATATCAACTGTACGATGGTAATATAGCATTGTTTTTTTTCCTAATGAGTACTTGATATCGTTATATGTACAACTAACATGTTTATTTTTTAGTCGTCATATGACGTAAAGTTCCTATATAATTTTTTAGTTGATATCAATAGCTACACTATTATTTATCAATTGAAAATCTAATAAAACTGATTATAATGACTTTTTTTTAATAGTTTTTAAATGTTTATTAATTTTTTGTGATAAAATTTTTTATTTTTACTAACTTGTTATTAGGGTAAAAGTCTAGTGACCATTGATAAAATTAAGCCCCATTTTCATATTTTCCTCTACTAACCTGCAAATTCACCTCTACCAGCAGATTTTCTCCCATGATCTTCCACTATCTGCTACTTATAATTGCAGATTTTACTCTATTAGCCATTACCTTTACGCTTATAAATATTGCCTCAGCATTTCTTGAAAGACAAAGCAAATATTGCAAATACCTTCTTTCCGCCGGTTCCAACAATATTTTATTTGTTGTTCTACTTCCAATTACTAATTAGAAAAGATTATTGAATCTTAGAGGATACGCTACCAAATTAATATTCTACTTATGTAGTGCGAAATATCCTTAAAGATAATATTCATACACGCCTAAATCTTAGACATCAAATTCTACTACTACTCCAACACTTCCAACATTACATACATGCAGTTAGTTGATTATTTGCTCAATTAATGTAATTGAGTTATCTTGTATTAATAAATAGGTATAATTTAATTGATGTGAATTTTTCTTTTAAGCTTAACTCAACGAATATCTGGAAAGAGCTGTTCTATCTTTCCAAGAAATGCTTACAAAAATTATAAGGATTTTTAGATGGCCTATTTTTAAAGTAGATAACCTTGTAGACTTTCCGATATTTTTATCTGCATAAAGATTAGCGGTTGATAAAACAAATTAATTCTTGAAGCGAGTTTAGAACCAAAAAAATAAATAATAAATAAATAAATAAATCTCGTGTTCTTAGCACATTGTGCGGCAAAACCAATAGAGGATTTATCATTTATGTTCATGTTATTTCCATCTCATGAGATTTGGATGCATGAATATAAAGTTTATCGACAAACATTTTATTAACTACCCAAGAAAAATAGACAAGAAAATATATATGAACAATTTCTAAATCCCGACAGCTAATTTAGTGGGGATGAAAAAACAATGATGAGAAATGAACAAAAATAGAAGAAAAAATGGAAAAGCTTTTTCTCCTGGGTTACCCTGTGACTACGATCCACCTTTTTTTTGTGGAAACAAAGAGGATGGACAAAATTAGTAGGTCTGGCTATTCGAAAATGTGGAGTCTAGGAGCTATATACCTCCACGCGGGTGACAGGCTAATATTTTAAATTAATAATGTGAAAGAAGCCTGGGGGCCACATGATGAATGCGTAAACTATGGTAACGATACACTAATTTTGTAATCATCGATCCAAGGAGAAGGAAAATCCATCTTCATTCCTTCTAACATTAAAGCCTGTGATTGGGTTGACATGTTGGTCTTCAATGGTGTTTGTGTCCCCATTTAATTTCTCAATCTTTTGCATAACTTGGTTGATGTCTAGCCGAGTCTCTACATTCTCATCACAGCAACTCAATCCAATTTTCAGCATACTTATCATCTCCGCTTTGTTATCTTTAGCGCCTTTCATGTCTCTGTCAAACACTTCGCTGGTTCTCTTTTCCTTAACCATGTTATTAACCCAAGCTGCTAAATTGGTGGAACAGTCGTATGTTGGTAACAGATAGTTCTCAGGGAACTGGCCAGTCAATATCTCCAGAATCAGAATACCCAGATTCCAAATATCAGTCTTGTTTGAGGTGCGGCCATGTTGAGCATACTCTGGTGATTTATAAGCGATCATAAGATCGTGCGCCTGTTGAGAATTGATTACAGGCCTCAGAGCATAATCTGTCAACAAAGCCTCCATTGATGAACCCAATAGTATATTCGATGACTTTAGATGGCCGTGGGGAACCACCATAGGAAGCTCGCTATACAGGTAGCTCAATCCTCTTACTATGCCTTTGATGATTTGTAAACGGGTCTGCCAATCAAGCCCTTGCCTTTGTCTGGTTCGGTTGCCTATACTTAGATTATATGTTCTTCTTTTCTGTTAAAAGGAAGAAACAGAAAAGAAAAGCTCATATAGAAAAATATGGGAAATTACTTACCATGAAGGTGACTTGCCAAGCTGCCATTCTCCACATATTCATAAACCAAAAGCTTCTCTTCCTTGCGATAGTAATAGGCGGCAAGCCTCAACAAGTTAGTATGATCCAATCTGCCAAGCCTCCTCATATGCTCATGAAATTCTTCTCTCCCAACATTGTTCATATGCCTATACCTCTTCACAACCACGACTAGTCCACCATTTACTGCTGCTTTATAGGAAGATCCAAAAGTTCCACTCCCCAATACTTCTGCAGAGGCTCTAAGCAAGTCATTCAAATCAAATTTCGTAACATCTTCTCTCATGAATGATAACTCCGCCTTCCTCGTCATCGTCGTGCTCCCATTCTGACTCTCTCCTCCTCTTCTTTCACTTCCTTCTCTAGCTCCATACACTGGTGGTGCTATTTTGTTTGAATTTATGGATGAGGATGATATCCTCTGCATTTCTCTTTTGTTTTTCCTGTATAATACAACCAAACCAACTCCCATCACCCCAACCATTATCGCTAAAACAACCACAACCACTGTCATTTTCACCATCTTGGTGTTTCTCTTCAATGGCCCTGCGCCTGCCAATGTGGTGAATGCTTGCGACGGTGCCCGTGGGGAGGGAGTGCAAGGATCTAGAGGCGCCCCGCATAGGCCTTTGTTGCCTGAAGAGAAATTCAATTCAATTCAATTTAAGAGTTCTTATTGATACTAATATAAATATTAATCCGTGATATTGATCTATATAGTACCTGAAAAGGAATCTGGACTCATGCGGCTGAGGGTTTCAGGAATAGTACCCTCCAATTCATTGCTAGCTAAATTAACAGTTTTGAAATTGTGGTCTCGAAAATCAGGAATTTGGCCTTGGAATTGATTGCCTTCGAGTCTCAACTCCATGAGCTTCGGCAAGGAAACAAGAGAGACAGGAATGGTGCCTGTGAATAAATTGTCGGCCATAAACACCCTCTTCAACGAGCCCATGCCTTGAAAAGCATCATCGGCAATATCTCCAGAGAAAAAATTGTTGGAGAGATACAATGCTTTCAGTTTCCCTAATTTATTGATGTCAGGCAATGGACCTTCAAATTTATTATCCATAAGACTCAATGTCCGAAAATTAAGCAAAGAAACAAGAGCATCCACATCAACAGTTCCGGAGAGGCCCAAGTGTTCGAGTTTTATACCCCAAACAGTTCCGTTCCAGCAAAGGATGCCGTACCAGTTAGAGCGATTCCAATCACAAGGATTCACAGAAGAGTTCCAATTGCTGAGAGCCGAACAATTCTTTAGCCCTTCCTTGAATTTCAAAAGGGAATCAGCTTCCGTGTAGCCTAAAGCCATCACCATTAACGATGACGAAACAAGAAGAAGCAGAATTGCAGGATTTGTTTCGCGCGCATGCGTGGCTGCGTGCGCGCCCATTAGCATTCGGGTCTCTGTTGGAGAGAGGTTTATTTATTTTTTAATTTTTTTCTAGAGTATCAAGAATAAGATGGGATCGAAAATGAGCTTTCCTTTTTTTTCCTTTTTCCCTGACGAGAAGTAGAAATGGAAAGAAATGATAGATGTTCGCGGAATACTGTAGGAGTTGGAGAACAAATGCTAAGAATAGTGGGTTGTTTCTTCTTTTTTTTTTTTTTCAAAGGAAAGAAAAGGAAGAGTAAAAACTTCAAATTTTTTAGACAGGAATAAACTGCTAGGGCTTTAAAGGTGTAGCTATGAGCCGGAGAGGTGCAAGGCGTGCCATTGAATTCCCTTGTGTAATTGTTAGTTGTCATCTCGTTAATTTTAGTTGGTTTTATATTATTATTATTATTATTATTATTATTATTATTATTATTATTATTATTATTATTATTATTCTCCTTGTAAGTTTGTATGCATAATATTTGACTAATGTTTTTGCTGACCCAGAAAAGGGTATCTATACATAATGCTTTAAAAAGAGATGGTGTTTTCAAAAATATCCCTATTTCTTTTATAGTTTTAGAATTGTATTTTTTTTAGAGAAAAAAGTCCACTTCTATTTCTTTTTTTATTTTCTTGTTTACCTTTTTTTCTTATGTCTTTTTTTAAAAATTAATTTCACCCATAGTTACTAAACTTACGGAATATAGTAACTTTATTCACAAAACTTTTTTTTTTGTAACGAAAAAATAATTAAACAGAGAAAAATTACCTACAAAAGTCACTTTAGCTTGAATATCATATATTGTTCATCGAAAAAACTAACATGGCAGCTAAGAGTTGAAGTCGATAGTAGTAACACATAAGCAATATAAACGTCGTAGCAAATTGACACGTGGCACAGTAAAATTGTAAAGTAACAATTGTAACCCTCTTTCTCTCTCTATTTTGAAACCTCTTTCTCACACTTTTCTCTCTAACTCTCTGAAATAGAAGACAAGATTGAGTTTCTAAAAGCTAAAGAAATATATAGGGCTTTTTTAGAGGGAGGGAAAATTTTAGGGTTTTGAAAGTTGCTTGAAAATTTTGAGGGAAAGAATGCCCTTTTCGACAAAAAGTGATAGCAGCAAAAAAAGGAATTGATTCCTTGTGTTTAATGGTGAACGATTTGGGCTTTTATAAGAGAAAGTGGGAGAAAGATGATCCACCCAATGTTCAGATTTCGAAGCGAGGGACCAAAATACGATATTTAACAATCACTTTTTGATGTTTGGATGTTTGTTTGATTTAGAGTTTTTTTTTTAATTACATGTGGAACCATGTGTTGGATTGAAGAATTTAGAGTCTTTTTTTTTTCCTTTTTTCATTTTGTCCATATTAAACATGTATGTGCCTATTTTTTTTTTTATGTTTTCACTATCATGGTATTTTATGTAATTTTCGAAGAATGTAGGGTTTTTATGTGCATTTGATTATAATCCAGAGCATGCATACTGAGTGTTTTCATGACAATTTAGGGTAGTATAACACTATTACATATGTTTATTTGATGTTTCATGCATTTCTTATGCTATTATAAATAATGCATAGATCCAAGAAGTAAGTCCTTATCTATTAAAAAAGACTCTCTAAACTTAGAAATGTTAGACAGTTGACTACAAAAGCTTAGTGGGGATGGAAGGATTAGATATTTTTACAGGGTTTGAGGGAAAGAGTTCAAGGATAGTTTAAAGCCTTTATATAAGAAAGTGAAGTATATGAAATGTGCTTGTATATAGACAAAGGTAAAAAGGTCGATATTTATGTCAATCTTTTCAAAGATGAGGAAGAATATACAATGGAACCACAACTAGGGGAGCCAGTAAAGAATTGTATGATACTACCAAATGGTAAGATGGAAGAGAAGCAAGAATTTTTCATTAACTTGTGTAAGCACATTGACAACCAGTCACCTGATCTTAGGAAGATAATTGAGAACTTTGCAGTTTTTAAACCTCAAAAACCATTTGATGTGACTAAATTTTTAGAGAAGTTGTTGGCGGTATTAGGAACATTCAATGCTAATAGTAGTTTTAAGGTTAAATTAGACAAAGGGAAGGGTGTTTGTGTTGATAATAGTGTTTTTAATGGTTTTAAAACACTAGCTGGTGATGGAAATGAATTGGTTAATGAGAATAAGGTGGATGGTGGTGCTAAAACACAAGTTAGTAATAGAAACGAATTGGTTAATGAGAATAAGGTGGATAAAGGTGCTGAAACGCAGGTTAGTGATGGAAATAAATTGTTTAATAAGAATGAGGTGGATGATGGCATTGAAACACATGTTAGTGATGGAAATGAAATGGTTAATGAGAATGTGGTGGTTGGTGGTGAACACAGGTTGGTGATAATTTACCCCAAGCAGAAGGTAATAATATTAAGGATAAAATGTATATAGACCCTAACTACAACATATCGGAAGGTGATGATGATTACTAAAAGGCAATAGCTCAACAAAAACATAATGCGAAGAAAGGCAAACTAAAAAAGAACAAACCAAGTGCCCTTTCGAGTAGTGGAAAGGGAATGGCAACTGTTAATAAAGGAGATGAGTCTAATTATGCAAACTTTGAAGAACATTATTTTGGTCATTCAAAAATGAAAGTGGGATAATGGTTATATTTCCTGAGTTCAATAAAAAGAAGCATATGAACAATCTTGTGCTTTTACATAAGATGGAGTTTAAAAGTCTAAATCAGTTTAAAGATGCTTATAGAAACTAGGGTATTAAGAATAAGTTTCAATTTCATTTTCCTACAAATGATAGAATGAGATTAATATGCAAGTGCAAGCACGATGGATGCCCATTTAGGCTATTTTTAAGCAAGATCACCAAAAAAGATCCACAATGCAAATCAAAACATCTAACTTCAACCACACTTGTCTTAAAGAGTTTATTAATTTTCATATGGCTTCACAATGGATAGCAAGCAAATACTATAATAAATTTAGGGTAGATCCAGCGTAGGGTTTGAATGGGATTGTAAGCATTGTTAAGGATGATTTGGGATATACAATTACTAAAATAAAGGCATAGAGAGCTAAGAACATGGCATTGATATGGATATATGGTGATGATAGAAGTCAATATTCTAAGCTTTTATCTTCTTATGAATTCAAATCCTAGGTCTTCAATATATATCTGGAGAGATTATGAGAAGTTTATTAGATTCTTAGTTTGTTTGTCACCTTTTAAACAAGCTTTCAAATCTAGTTGTAAGCCTTAACTAAGTGTTAATACAACTTGGCCAAAAAGTACATATGGAGGATACCTATGTACTGCAACTGCTATTAATCCTAATGACTACATATTCCCAATTGCATATGTAGTCATTACTGAGGCAAAGAGCATTGAAACTTGGACTTGGTTTCTATGAAATCTTAGATAGCATTTGGACATTAAAAACAGTCACATATAGCTTTCAAGTCAGATAGACAGAAGGTTATGTATTACTATTTTTTTATACATTCATTTTAACATTTCCTTTTGATTGGTTTTGTTAGTAATTAATAGATGTGTTCCACAATTTTTTTGTTAGGAATTTACCAGTGCTATGAGAGAATTATTTCTTGACGCTGAGCACAGAAATTGTGTGAGGCATATGTATATGAACTTTAGGGATAAACATAAAAGAAAAGCATTTAAAGATCTTGTGTGGAATGCTGCAAGAGCAAGTTACAATGCCAATTTTAGACACTGGATGAATGAAATTGAAAAGGAAGATCCAGAAGCTAGAAAATGGTTTGATTATCTAAACAAACCATTTAGTTCTTGGGCAAAATCATTATTTGGCACACACACTAAGTGTGACATGTTATTAAATAATCTTTATGAATGTTTTAACAAGTAAGCTCAATGACTACTTTTAATTCTTATTTATTTTATTTTTCATTTAAATGTTTTAAATTTTATTTATTTCTTTACAATTATAGGAATATGCTAGAGATAGGGCTATCATAACTATGCTAGAGATGATAAAGGCTAAGCTAATGAAGAGACTCTATAAAAAGAGAGAACGGATGAAAAAATATGAGGGTAGATTTTACCCTAAATTTGTGAAAAAGTTGCTTACAAATCAAGATAAGGTTAGTTTCCACGAGTCTGATTACTTTGATGGCCTTATGGTGCAAGTAAATAGAGTTGGTAGGCTATTCATTATGGACATGATAGCTAAAACTTGCACATGCAAGAGATGGGACCTAACTGGTATACCATGCCCACATGTAATTGTATAAATTATGGGAAACAATGAATTAGTTAAAGAGTATATGAGTGTGTATTACATAGTTGATACTTAAATGAAGGTATATAACCATTATATAAATCCCACTAAATTAGGGCTTGTGGCTAGAAGTTACTGATGCTAGTGAAGTTTTTCCACCAAAAGAGGTTAAAAAGAAAAAGGGAAAAAAGCAGATAGCAAAGAGAAAAGATGCAGAGGAAATACAACAACAAAAGGATAGAGAAGCAAAAAACAGGGCTCAGAATAATCAAACTTAGAAGATATCTAAAAAAGGTGTAGTAAAGATGACATGTACAAGATGTAACCAGATCGGGCATAATGCAAGAGGGCACTTTAAATTTGTTAAGCAAGCTGCTATATCTAGAAGTGGGCTATCTAAAGCAGTTCAAGGTGTATCTAGGCCATCTTAAGCTATTCAAGGTGATGCTTTTCCTAATAGGCAAGATGAAACTATTATTAATGCAACTTTTAATCTTTCTACTACACAATAGAGCCAAAATTGACCTAACACAACTGCATGGATGATTGAGGTTATATTTTATTTTGTAGTATACATCAGTTATGCAATGATGTCAAACTTATTACTAATCATAATTATCTCTATATAGGATATCAATTCAGGCATAAAGATATATCAAACTACCCAAACTAATGTGCGTAAAATGTTATAGCCTACCTTGATCATTATTAATTCACTAGCAACCAACCAAGTGTAAGGTGTCAATAACCATCAACGTCTTAAAAAAATGACCAAGAGAGGAAAGGAAGTGAAAAGTAGATACTTGCAAGTTTATGATCTAGGAGTAACAAGAAAAAGACAAAGTCAAAAAAATTCTTCATTTGCATAAGCACACAATGCATCTGGCATATGACAATACATAACTTACTAATATCAATGCATTAGATTATAAAAATACAAAAATCAATACTATTATTACTTTACAAAATACCATTACAACTCATAAATTACTATTAACATAACATCACCAATCACAAAATACCCTTAACATACATTAATTATACAATCTATTAATACATCACCACCTCTAACTACCAACTCTAACTACCCTCTCTAGCCATTAAAGCACAATAGCAAATATAGCAAAAACAACCATAATAAAAGTTACAGATGAAACAAAATAACAAATTAATCTCCCCATTGGACAACAAATCCTTATTTTCCTTGTGTTTTCATTTTCAAGCCTATTTATTTTCTTCAACAGCCTATTTATAACCTTACAAGCTGAGGGAGGGAATTCACTATCAATCCACTCAAAGAATGAACATGATACTCCACCCTGCAAACCACAATTTTTATTATTGCTCGAAATCTAATTTTCACAAACAAGCAAAAAAATGGCATTATAAGTTAAAGAACCTTCTTACTATTGCTTTTTCACATTTCAAAAACCTTCGACTGAGGTTACGACTTATCCATGATGTTAGCATTATCACTTATTTCCCACAATCACGTAAAGGAATATTGCCTCTATGAATTGACGTAGATGATATTTGAGAGGCATTCGACATCTAAATGGGTTTACCACATTCCTTAGAGGAGATTAGGGTTTCTAAAGTGAAAAGAAATGGCTAGATCTTGGAAAGGGTAAAAAGGAGCAGGAAAAGAAATGTTAAGAGAAGAAAAGTGATGTGTTTTACCATGCCATGTGTCAAAGCTAACATGGCACATTGATGATATGGTATGTTGACTACTTTTCTACAGTGATTATCAAAGTTGACTTGTATTGCCAACATGGATTCTGGTTAAAGGAAATTTTATTTTCTAGCTAAAATGACTTTTCTTCATATTTTTTGTTTATTCATATACTTTTTGTCACAAAAAAAGGTTGTCACTAAAGTTAACAAATACCACAAATTTAGTGACCACGAGTGAATTTAATCCTTTTTTAACCCTTACCATTTCCATCTCTATCTCTTTTTCATTTTCATTGCCGATCAAGATATTCTTCTTCTTAAGCAATTTTCAACAATGTTGAAGCCATGGCTAACAACTAGGCTTTTGTATTTGTAAAGCATCTTTAGTTATTCCTCCATCTTTCTGATGATTAAAGATGTAACGATTTCTTTTTGAAAAAATAGAAATTTCTTTTCGTGAATTTAGTTGGGTTCATTTGTATACTAGAGAAGATATTGTCTTTTGGAGAATCTGATAATTTTTTGAGACCAAATAAGCATGAGAGAAGCTTAATCAGTTTTCTCCATTATAAAAGGAGAAAATGCATGCCAATTGTTTGATTAAAGTATTCAATTTCTTGTAAATTTATAATTGTTGACTAATTGAATTTGTGAGAGTGAACTAAACTGGTAATGAATGAATCGATGAACTAATCTACCAATTTCGTGCAAATATTGTTACAAATTCCTAGTCATTGCTAAGGAGTATAAAGAATAAAATGGTTACCATAGCTTTTTTTATACATAGGCAAATAAGATCAAATGACATAGTTATCATATCATATTTCTTTCCTAATTCATTAAAGCATTATCTTATCTATTTTAACTTCTGATGCTTATATATGGCTGACATTTGATGCTAGCCATGTGGAATGGAATAGCGTAAGCAGTTTTAGTG
>CANXYI011260360.1:0-10795 GCA_948208565.1 Hura crepitans | reverse complement strand
TAGACTGAACTAAATTTCAACGGTGCTATAAAATTTATAACTATCTATCTTTGATTTAATAATATTAAAAAAACTAATCAGTAAAGAAATAAACATAAATTGAGTTACATAACCTATTAGTTAGACACCTACTGGATGGGTTAACCAGTTAACTTAGAGATTTTTGTAACTGTTACATTGTCTAATTTTTAGGTAGGGCCGGTACAGTATCTTGGGTCCTTTTTAGGCTACTGTACTAGTCAAAAATTAAGACTAGACTATGACATTCACTTGATCTTTGCTAGTGCAGCGACGTATTTCCTAGAGTGCCACTGTACTAGTAGAACAAATAGACCAATTTGCTAGGCAGACCGGTTTGTGACATCTTTTATCTTTAAATAAGGCTGGTACAATGGCCAAGATCTAAGAGGGCCACTGTACTAGTTTGTTGGACATACCACATCTTGTTATTGCACCTTCGGTGCTATAACTTGATCAGGCCAGTGCAACGATTGGGATCCAAATTTTGGATTAATGCATAACTTGTTATTTCCCTCTAGGTCCAGTGAATTGAAGTGTTGTCTTTTTAGTCGGGCTAGTTAAATTAATTGAATAAACTACATATGCAAATTGATTATGATGTGATAAAATAATAAAATGCATAATTTGACATGGTTATCTAAATGACTGATTAGTATGTATAATTAGGGGTATTTTGGTAATTTGGCATGTATATCATTTATTAACTTGAAGACTTAATTAATTGACTCTTTACTATGGGAAATAACTTAAATGGCATAATTTGTTTGCTTTTAAATAATTAAATAAATGGTAATCTGGTATGAACCTATAGTAAGGGTATTTTAGTCTTTTTGGCACAAAAAATAAATGATGGACTTAATAACCTGCTACATGCATAAATGAGATATATGACATGATCTAAATGCTTGAATTCACCACTGAGTATATTATATACTCAGCATACCTATTTCGATGCGCAGGTAAGGATAAGCAAGGTGCAGCCTAATAAAGTGTGTAGCCAAAGTTTAGAGGATATTTGACAATAGGTTATGTGAATGTGTTGTATAGCTTTTACACTCATTGTACTTAAGGGGGGAATGGGTAGTCTATGTATAGGTAGCTTGTATATACATGTCATAAACAATGTTTTGTAAGAAGTTCTTATTAGACTGTTTTGGATGTGTGATTGTTTTTAATTGATTCTATGATATGTGAGTCTAAGGCTCTAGTGTGTGGTTATTTGATTATGGCTTAAGGCTTTATGTTGATGTTGATAGGAGGGTGATGTTTGGTTAATACTTAGGGGACCTAAAGGGTCCAAGAGATGTCAAATGTGTTATAGAAGTGTTTGTATAGGTTTAAATTTTTGGGATAGTGACTCAAACAGCCGTTATGCTGCCAGATTTCAGGAAAAAATTTTCTAACCTGAAATTGATCAATTTTACCATGAATCATATTGACAGTACTAAAATTGGAGTCATATAAGACTTAATAGTACAGAATTGGTAAAAGTTAAAGGAATGAAAAGGGGAGAAATCTAAGGATGGGTGACCTAACGGGAAGTGCACCACTTACTAGGTTTTCTTCGTGAATCCAGTAGGTGGTGTCACAATCCTACCTCCACTTGTCGTTGTAAGACTTAAGAATATATCTCTTATTAAACTCCTTTAGGAAATAGTCCTATGTCACTTCAGCTACTACCTTTCTCCTTTTGGTTGTATCCCACTAATGGAATGCCTCTACTAGGAGAAGGGAGGTGGCACATTTCAAGCTCTCATCATCTATACACTCTAATTGCTAAAAAATTTTTAGGGTCCGTTCTAGCCAATACTTAGCCCTCATAGCATCATCTTCCCTCATGCCTAGGAAGTCCATAACTCCCATTTTCTTCACCCTTTCTAATAGAGATAGTAGAGGTGGTGTAGTAATATGTCTTAACAACTCCATAATCTACTGTAGCAAAGTTGGTGAAGCCTAGGCCTGAGCATGTGGATGAGGTAGAGGCTGATGTGCAGCATCACTTGACTCAAGCATGGCTGCACTCACTTCTAGACCATGGATAGTGGTGGGAACATGGCTAGCCACCTCTTCACCTCAATCTGTTAGTGTCTGTTCACTCATTTTGTATCGCTATAGAGAAAACAACCTATCAGCCTCATACAGTATAACTTTATCATTAAAACAAACCCCTAGACCTTGGCACTCTTGTATACTATGCCTAGGAATGCCTAAACCCACTCTGATACCACTAAATGTAACACTCGTAATCCATTTCCTAAAGGAAATAGGCAAAGAGTGCTACTTCCTATAAGTCACCCATCCTTAAATTTCCCTAAGTCTTATTCGTTTAACACTTATAGCTTCTTTTAAATTATCATCTTGTCTTTCTTGATTGGTGATTATTATTGTACAACCTTTTAATACTAAATATTTTAGTATGTGAAAACACCATTTTAGGTCTGTTACCTATTTTAAAAAAATTATGTAGCATAACGGTTACCTGATTGAAAAGTCAAAAATTTTTGCTACATAAAAACACTTCTATAATTGTCGCCCACATGTTTGACAACTCTTGGACCTTTTTGGTCCCCCAAATCACATAATGCATAGTTAAGAGCATCAGTATAGGGTCTCAAACCCACAACATATAAATAACAAATAGAGTCGTGTCATACAACTTACTTAGATATACATATTACATCAATTGAGGTTGGTTAAACAGTCATTACCACATGTGTACACTATACAATATCTAAGACCCTATCATTATATACATCTACATATATAAATGAGTGCCACTACTAACATCTCTCTAAAAACTATAGAAAGGTTACCTAAAAAGCAAATAGCTATAGTACACGTGATGAGGCTGGCTAGATAATCTCATCTACACCGACACTCTAAGTATACACTTAGTGGTGGAATTGATATAATAAATGCATGTCAAGCATGTATATATACATAAATGATATGAGATGTATTAGAACACAAGTAGTGAAGGTATTACATGCCACATTATTCTCCGTTCATCCATTAGATAGTACCATTTACAGTGACTTGTTATATAAGCGATCTTGTTTTGATATGTTCTAGTAATTGTTGTCACACAGTTCTTATCTTTATTTATTAACCATTTTACAAAGTCACATTATATTATATCCAATTAATCCATTTATTATTTAGGCCCATGATAGATAGACTACACTTTAAGGCATCAGATAATGGGATCTATGCTGTGCAGTGGCTCACATTTTGGGCCTCGATAGTTGCACTTACTTGGTCATTTCTGATTATCATAATTTCTATGTCACCATTTATGCCCACCATGAATTCATTATTTCTTCAACCATTATGCCTCAATACTATCATTATTTCATCGATTATCATTATGTCATTAATTCTATGTTATAATCACCATTTTCTTATGCCATTCTTTATGACACTATTACATACCATTTTAGATCACAATTGACTAAACCATTACTCATCACAATTTATAGTTCTCATTCACATTTCTACCATAATTTTCATCCCATTTTTATGTCAACGCCATATATACCATGTCATATACATGTACACACATTACATCACACAAGTACACACCATTTGGCCAAGCCTAACACACATACTTGCACTTATTTTCTCTCACTTAAATCATGTATACAACTTTATTTTTTTGCCATTAACATAACCATATCTTTCATCTATATCAATTCCATGTCAAATCCTAATTTATCTCATTTATATACATATTTATACACATAATTTCAAACAAATTCACATGGCAAGCATAAATTTTATCAAGTCCACATAGATAGGGTGTGAGAACACTCCTTTTTTCCACCACTTCAAGGTCTTGAATGGGGTTCTCCTTCAATTCCCTCTCTTTGACCTAAACATAACCAAATTCACCTTAGAAAAATTCCCAAAAAAATTTACATAGCTTCAAATTGAAATCTAAAAACATGAATTTTCTTAGAATCACTTAAGCTACCTAAAACAAAAATAAAAATTGGAAAATGACCATTTACACTAGAATTTAACACTATTCACATCAAGTGAATATCTCTCTTTCTAGGCAAGTTTTTGCCAATCTTCCACTTGGAATAGGCTCTAGAGGTCACGGAGGGTATAAAACATATAATTTTTTGAAGATTGGTGGTGTATTGTAAGAGAGAGGAAGGAAATGGTGAGAGGATGCCTTGGTAATGGCATCGAGTTTTTAGGGTTATTTAAGGGAGAAGATGATGGCTGCACAAGTGACACTCTCACATGTGTAACCCTATATATATTAGTGAGGTGGATGGCTTAGATTGCGACACGTGGTGATCTAACAGTCCGTATTCACCTTATTTCTTTTTAAACTTTTGAATTCATTTTAAGTTCTATAGACCTCTAAAAATACTTATTTTAGTTTTAAAAAGCCTCAATTAGGCCCATTAAAAGGCCTAAAAAATTTCAAGCCCAAATTCCAAAGGAAACTCTAGTTACTATTCACATGTAAAAATAAGAAATTACAAATAAATATCAGATGATCTCATTAAATTAAAATTCCATCACCAATATGTAGACTGGAATTTTTAAGGTTCAGGGTATGGTATTTTCGAGTTTGTCTTAGCACATCTTGAAGATATCTCAGTACAAACTCATTTTGTTTCACTATTCACCAGTTCTTGTTATGAAATAATTTATTGGCTTTGCTAAATTTTTATATTTTTTTCATTTTGTCCATTTTCTAGCTCGTGAAAGTTTTATGATAAATATGCCTCTTTTTAGCCTTACTAAGGTGTCCCGACTCACGTAGAGCACTATTCAGAGCTGAAGGTACTATTCATGAGACTCTGACTTACGGTCATTACAGACTATGTAAAAAGAAGTGAACAATATGGTAAAGAAGTCATACCATGTCATTCTTCAAGTGATTAAGGTATATGATATATAAATGTACCTTATGTTCCCTCCTAGTAAAGGATGAGTTCCACTGTTGTACCATAGGAACTCATTATATGGCAGTAGTAGGATAAGGAATGATGCCTCTTTCATAAGCCTGAACTTGTAGCATACACAAAAGAAAAGAAGTAGGTTAGCATAATCAAATAAGAATAAAAGTAATAAGATATAGAAATAGAAGAATTTTACATCTAAAATCATCATGAAGCCTTATTACATTTTAACTATGCCATTACAAGTTGTGTAAACTCGTATGTAGCATCCTTAAGGGTAGAGAACCCTAGCCCTGTGAAGAAATCTCATCAAAATCTCTAAAGGCCAATAGAAAAGGACTCTCAATTATACTTTTCATGTTTATGAATAAAGTCCAATAGCAAAAGTATGAAGCCCCAATAATTAAGTCGACTTGAGTATCCAAAATTGGATCTGCCAATGTAGCTTTGATAAAATAGTAATGAATTCCACTACCCTTTTTTACCTAAGGATGAAACCCAAAAAGAGAAGTAATATAATCCCATTCGATGGTGGATTGAAAAGATAGTCATCAAAAGCAATTCTCTAGTTGCTATATGGGACATAAGTGATAGCAGCAAAATTAAATGGACTAATCACGTCTTCTCTAAATGGGAGATGAAAAGTATGTATTGTGTTAAACAATCTCTCCACCATAACTCTACATGTAGACAAGTTACCTTTCCTTACTAATTATGGAAAGGCATCGAAGAGATTGACAAAACTATTCCTTGCAATCTATCTTTCACCGATTTAGGGAGGACTCTATAAAAGGCTAAGATATTAGAGAGGTTACTAACTTTCTTATAGTCAAAGTAGCCTACAAAAATGAAGAAAATAGGGTTAAAAGTGAAAAAATCTATTAATAAAGTAGAGAATAATAGTATATCAACATAGCATAATTAAATAATTGTGTTCTAGTATAGAACATATATCTGCCCATCATGCATTAGTTTCATAGAGGAAACCATCATGCTTCAAGCATGAACCAACTAGCAGTTATTCAAATAGCTGTGTAATTATTTCAAACATTTTTACAATGGTTTCATGTAAGAATGCATAATAAACAACATTGACTATCCAAATTATTTTCATACAAAATCAAAATTTTATCAAAATTAGTCCAAATTAATTTAGTTTTCAAGTTAGAGAATAAATTTTGGTGATCATAACCTAAGTCACAGGGTTTTTCATCAATCAAATATGAAAGGAAAATAAGAGAAAATGCAAAAAATCAAACTTACATGTTCCAAGGGTGGAAAAGAGACATGAGATGGTAAATCCCATAAATTTCTATTCCATCCTCAAATTTATGCACTCTTCTAAGAGGTTTTGCATGTATGAGTAAGTCCTGATATGCCAACTTAGGAGGATTTAAAGTATAAGCGATAATGCATAAGAAAGGAAAAATACAAGAAAAGAAAAATAAAATTATAAACAAAGAAAGTTAATGGAAATTTAAAATTTAAGCTATATATGCCCTAGAGGTTAACATTATCACAATTAACATATAGGCTCAAAATGACACTAATTGCAATATTGCATAATTAGATTTTCAAAATTTAGCTATGATTGAGAGAATTTCAACAAAATGTAAAATAACCAAAATGCCCTTCGAGAGCCTGATAGATTGTAAACATAGGATGCCCAATCTAACTCAACTTTAGGTAGAAAGATGCTCAATCTAGCATGCAGTTCTAAATCTAAGAGATTTTGGCATAGGTGCTCAACCTAAAATCCAACAAGGATGATTAACCCAAAGTTTAGCTAAGGATGCTCAATACAACAAGGGTGCTTAACCAAAAATTTAGTATAGGTTGCTCAACCTATAACCCAACCAAGGGTGCTCAACTTAAGGTTTAATTCAAAATACTAAGAGTGCTTAACCTAGAAGATCCTGAGATAAGGTGTGCAACTTATGTTAGATGATAAAGGTGCTCAACCTAAGGTTTTGTTTAGAACATTAAGAGTGCTTAACCTAAAGTTTAGTTAAGGACACTAAGGTGTTCAACCTAGAAGATCTTAACAAGAGATACACAACCCATATCAAAAATAAAGTATAAGGATGCATAATCTGATAGCAAACAATCAATTTTTCACCATACTAGGGATAAGTAAGTGTTCAGATAAGTATTTTCTCAATTTGTAAACTCATTACATTCTCAAAGACCTTTAATAAAATATGCATCAAATAGAAACATTTTTTCAAATTTCAATAAAGGAGGGATAAAATGCAAGCACCGGCTTCTTAGTCTCTAATTTTAAGATACCTAATAATGATAACTAGAGAAACAACTCAAGTGAAGTAACTTTTTTGTGATGAAAGAACACTGTAAAAATAGGAATTCTCTTAAAGGGTAAAATAATTATTTTACCACTAGAGTGAGAAAGAGCCAAAAATGAGTTTAAAATAGTTGAGGAATGTGCATAATACTTAAAAATGGTCTTTGGACCTTAACATGAGAGAGAAAACTAAGGTAAAAAGCTAAATGAAACCACTTTTAGCCAAAAATAGCATAAATATCTCCTAAATCAATAAATCCACTAGACAATGGTTCCTCCCATTTATGTAGTAGTTTTGTTATTTATGTGATGGTTCTTTTTAAAACGTAATAAAATGAGTCCAAAATTATATTCTAATCAAACTAATTGACTACTACATTCCTACATTTCAACTAGAATCATGTCACCAAGCTTTTGCTCATCATAAACACCTAACATAGAGTAGGCAAAGGATCTAAAAAGCCTAATTAAAGCCTATAAGTAGCCTCTCTTCCACAACTAGGAGCATAATATGCAATTTTCAAGAGGAGAACTTCTTCAAACTTTCTATCAGTTCTTAAAAGCTTCAATATTCTAAAATCTTTGATTCAAAATATTGTTTGAAGAGTTTAAAGAGTCTAGGATTAAAGCAAGATTACTAGTTTAATTTAAAGGAGTTCTAGAAAGAGACTTTTGACAAATTCAGTGTTCTACCATTGCAAATCATTCGTTTCCTTGAGGCATCATAATTAGTTAAGTTTGAGGGCCAAAATATGCATTATTTATTAAAAATATCATGTTTTCACTAGTTTAATAAGGTTATTTGCATTTAAAATCATTTTTTCCATATAATACAATTGAACTTTTTATTATTCATCATGGATAATGATAGTTGTTAAATTCATGTTTTTGAGTTACAATCATGCTTTCCAAATTCCATGTAAGTAATGATATGAATATATAAGGATTATGATTCATATTGAAGTAGTTACATTATTGAAAACCTTATATTATGAATTTTTATGTACTTTTAGTACATTTATATTAATTTTATACATAATGTTCTTAGATCTAAAAGATATTGTATTGCATTAGATAATCATGGTTCTACTGAGTAATATGGAAAATACATATGAATCACTAGACATATGAATAATAAGTGCCACCATAAACCTAGTTCTTTGATGATCAATGACTTAGTCCTTATCTTGGATTAAAACACTCCTAATCTCATTAATTCTTGGTTTGCACTAAGTGGTGACTCTTAACTTTTTTCATAAGCTTATCACCCTCACATGAATACATATAGTAGAAACTAGATACATACACTAGTTATCTTGCTCTCCAATGTGATCTCACTCTTTAAGCTAGCAATGAGACCATTTGATAAGCCAATAACTCATGATGTAATGTTCAAAAATCTTGGTGTTATGAATAATACTTCCCAAGACATGAATAGTGTTTTTTAAAATTTAAGTCACATTAATGCAATCAAATAGAAGTATTAATCATTATATAATTTTGGATAAAATTAGAAGTGAAAAAAAAGTTATTAAAAAGGTTAAACATAATAGTAAATATTTTTCGATAGTGTCCTGTGAATAATAACCTAGTTTTAGCTAAAATATAAAATATTGTGTTTATACTCAAAAAAATTCAAGATATCCAAAAAGTCCTTTGGTAGTGTAATTGGAATTTTTAAAGGTTAAAAAGTAACTTTTCAAAAGCAAATAGGAGTAAAAGTATTTAATTAACTTGAATTTTCTTAGTTTTTGAATGCCATTTTTACAGACCTTTCAGGTCTTGATGTGAATGATTTTATGAAATATTAAAGGACTTCAAAATAGCCATTTAGAGGGATCAAAATGGCTTAAAAAATTAGAGCCATTAGATTAGTTTAACAATTAATTTTTACAATCCATTTAAAATGGGTATAAAAAGGGTCAAAATAGGTTAAAAAGTCAAAAAATTCATTTTCTTCTTCCTTCTTCTCCCATAGTGGGCAACACCATCTCCCCTCCTCCCCACCTCTATTTTTACTCCTTCTCTCTCATATCAAGCCTTAGAAATCAATCCTACCCCTTAAATTAAGCCTTTTGAATCTTGTTTGCACACTTAATTTAATGAAATCAGGCTTTAATTTAAAGATTTTTTAGGTTACAGTTTTATGTGAATAGTAACCAATTTTTAAAGAAGTGTTTTTTTTGGGTTAGATATTTTCCTAAGAGTCTTTGAAGGATATATAAGACATCTTTGAAGTTAGATTTCATTTTGGATGTGTGTTTCATTTTATATGAATTTTTTAATGTGGAAATGCTGTATATTATGTAGTGAAAGGATACTAAGACACTTTAAAGTGAAAAAAAAGGTGTAAAAGGTTTCTTAGTGTTTGAAAGACATTATTTGATAGATGTATTAAAAGTGGCATAAGTGTTCAATATGTGTGTGTGTGTGTTAAAGTGTGTATGTTTGATGTATAATGTATGTTGTAAGGTATAAACTTATATGTTACGATATTATAATGTTACGAATGTGATTTTGAACCCATTAGCATGGTAGTGGCTAGTTGAAAAATACCTAGGGTTTAGTTTATGTCACACCCTTACTCGATTTCATGAAAAACCAGATAAGGGTGTGAACCTCTCCTTAAGGTCACCCATCCTCGGATTACCCTAAGGATCTATTCGTCTAACTTTTACGAATTTATTAGTTTCTTAATTTGCTTTTGATGTTTTTCCATTTTTACTTTATTTACATGTAAAAGCAATCAAAATGCATTTGAAAATCCATTTATTTTGTCCCAAAAGATTTTCTAAAAAATCGGACAGCATAATGGCTATCCGTCTAAAAATCCAAAAATTTTCCTGCATAAATAAATGCTTCTAAGTGGTCATACACACATTATCCAACTCCCAGACCCTCTAGTCCTCTGAACCTTAACACAATTAGCATAACACATATAAAAATTATACAATTATATAGCAGCACTAAAACTCAGGGTTTCATACCCATTTTTATCAACATCATGCATATTCATTCATACACTTCATTTCATCAGTTGACCTTTGGCATTTATAACTTTATATTCATTAATTTATAGCAAAACTATAAATAACCCCATACCCTATTTTATATACATGAGTACAATTCCTATACAGTGAAAAGACTAAAACAAAAGTACAATACCCAATGACTTAGACACTTCAGCTACTGAGGCTCGTCTTCTTGTACAGTCTTAACTTCATCTTGTATATAAAAAAAATTGACATGTTAAGTAAAACTCAGTGATGAATATTAGCTAAATATATGTATGCACTTCACATTTGTTCATGCAGACATGCCATGGCAGTGATTAAAAGCCATTTATATCAGTTAGTAACTAATTACAACAATGTAATTATCATATACCATCAAATACTATAATAATGCATCAAATATAGTATTTTTTTGCATGCATTTAATATTTAATAACCATTACCAGATAATTGTTTATTATTTTCTTTAACAGGCCCATACCAATAGACCACACCTAAAACACTAGATAATGGAATCCTGGATATGTAGTGGTCCA
>CANXYI011260349.1:0-17848 GCA_948208565.1 Hura crepitans | reverse complement strand
ACCAATCATCTTAACTCATATAAATTATGCTTTTAAGGTCATTATTAGCAAGTTCATGCATAATCTCTAATACTCAAGCTTATAATTATTATATAGGTAAAATTACCAAAATGCCCCTAGTCATACGTTATGTAGTATTATACAAATATTTATACCCAATTAAGCCTTTTTTCCTTATTAGTCCTGGTTTAATTTATTGTTATTTATTTCATTAATTTATCTAGCCCGACTAGGAAAATGACACCGACATACACTAGACCTAGAGGGAATGAAAATAGTGCAATGATCCACATACTGGACCCTGATTGCTGCATCGGTCTGATTAAGTTAATGTCTATAGCTAAATCTAACTCTCTGACTAGTGCAGTGGTCCTACAGGACCTACGCCACTGCACTAACAAGGATCAAGTGAATGTCTATAGCTAAGTCTAAATGTTTGACTAATGCAGTGGTCCTGTGGGACCTACGCTACTGCACCAATAAAGATCAAGTGAATAATGTGATGGTGTCTGCCTAGCAGACTGGTCTGTCCAAAAGACTAGTGTAGTGGCCCTTTGGGACCTATGTCACTACATTGGCAAAATTAATACGGGCATCATGTGGTAAGATTAGAAGGTTGTTTGTCCAACATACTAGTATAATGGCCCCAATTTAGACCTAGGCCACTGTATTGGCTTGTTTGAAAAATAGAAAGTTTAGCAGCTGCTAGAATCCCTAAGTTGACTAGTTAACCAATCCAGTGGGTGTCTAACTAATGGGCCATTTAACCTCAATTTAGGTCTATTTCTTTATTGATCCACTTTTTATAATATTCTTAAGTCAAAAATAGACAGTTATAAATTTTATCATATAGTCAATTTTTAGCCCAATCTGGTTTTGTCATAATTGGGCTATGCGGAGTAGATTTCCATAAGAATTCTTAAGTATTCAAAATTACAAAAATTTAAGGTATTTTATGCTTGATTTTTATTCCATGGTCATTCCTTATATAGTTAACATTCACTGTCTAAGGGTATTTTAATTCAAGTAAGGGTCTAACTGGACAATTATAAGTCATTTCGTCAAACATTAAAAGCAAATTCTAGGTTCATTTCTCTACATTTTTCAGTGCAATTTTCACCAGTATTTCTATTAGGTTCATAAGCCCTAAGCCATACAACCCCTGGGCCATTTACAAGGCCATACACAGGCTTAAAAGTGATCACAAATCATAGACCTTAGAGGAACATTTTTAGGTACATTTTCAAGTCATAACTCAACTTAGGTCACAATTTAGGCCTTTTTGTCCAAGTCAATGTGTCAAATATTGTTACATTTATCTTATTCCATTTTGTACATTCATTTGCATCACACTTATCCCACCTAATTATCTAATTCATGTCAAACAAATTAAGCTATTTCATGATCATTATTTCAAGCTTTAACCTCATGTTACTTATGTATAGTTTACTTAAAAATACATCACATTTAAGTCAATATAGCCCTCAGGTTTAGCTAGATTTGGCATAAATTGTTAATTTGTTCATTGTTAATCATACATTCAATTTCAAATTCATAATCTAAGTGCATTCCCATACACATACTTACACTTTCATGCTAATTTAAGTGATTTACTCATAGCATAAGTCTCGGCCATACTTAATTTATATTCATACATATATTAAACAACCCAATTACTTGTGACATGATAGTTTCACACACCTTACCTCGTACTAAAGCTCTTGGGTACCTTCATATATAAGCCATAATCATGAATATTTCTTCCTTATTTACACCTTCAAATGCTTACACACAACCATAATTCTATGCACACACATATACGCATATTTGCACATCAATTTAAGTGATTTAGGCATAACATGGTCCCAGGTACATTTACAATTCATGCCAACCTTGCCATTTTCACACCTTACACATACATTCTATCATCTTTAAGTGCTAAGTTACCTCACTAATCAAAAAAATAGCATACACTCATACCATAAGTACCTCTCTACCTTTCGGCTAGGAAGACATGAAAACATACACCTAAATAAAGCCTCATTTTTTAGCACCATTTCACATTCATTTAACCATACACTAGCAAAGTTTCATCTATCATATAACTAACATTAACTAGACCTTAAATTAACTCATTCTAGCATACAACTCTAGTCCTCTAAAGGTTAAATGGCATGAAAAAAATGCTAAAGTTCACTTACTTGCTAGGGAGCACACTTGACACTCCACTTGCATAAGTTGCCCAACCCTTCCATGGTAGCTTCTTTACTTTTGTTCAAGCTTCTTGCCTCAATTTACCTCAAACCAAAGCCACACATATCCCTTAAAGATTTTAGGCATCTCAAAAAACCATTTCCAGCATAGAAATCATAAGAAAAAACAAGGAAAAGGCAAGAAAACCCACCCATGGTACCTTGCTGGACTGTCCCTGACTAGCAAATTTTGATGAATTTTAATTCATGCATAGGAGCTCTTTTGGCCTCCATTATTTTTCTAGAAATTCCTTAACACATCAAATTAAAGTTAGAAATCCAACAAGGGTAAGAATGACTGGAGGAAGAAGATGGAAATTGCCATTCTTCTTCTCATTAACATCGGTTCCTGCAAAGGAGAAAGAAAAATTTAATCTTTTATTTAGTGGATTTTCCACTTGTCAAACCACTTGAACACTTAGCATGGATGATACACTAGCTAGCAATGCATGGGTGGGTCCCAAACCACTCAAACCATCCTAAAACAACTTGATTTTTTGGTAAAACTTAAAAAATTTTCCAAATTTCACACGAACCTCAAAAAATTACACCATTTGTTTCAAAATTCATATTTTGATCCCTTCTACATGCTCATAAGTTTTTGCAGCCAAATTTCATTCATAGTGCAGTTTTTTAGACTACCTCAGTTTGCATGCCAATCTTAAAAATTACGAGAATTTTCAATCGGCCTTAAAATTTAAAATTCTTTCACTAATAGACTCAGTGGAATTTTTAAGCTTTAATGCCTGATATTTTCGGGTTGTCTAGGCACATCCCAAGTCATTCTCGGCCTAACTAAAATATATTCCACAGATCAATAGCTCACTGTCCAAAAAAAATTATTGGTTCTACTAAATTTTTAAAGTTTGCCTTTTTCATCAAATTAGAGTCCCTCAAAGTTTCATAACCAGTATAGATGCCTCGATTTATGTGTAAATGACTCGGCACCCTAGGCACACTCTTCGAACCTAGTGGCACTATTTACAGAGCCTTGAAACAAAAGCATTACACTTTATTTCATCATGTTATGTACATACATATTATATCTCACAAAAGAATCATGATTAGCATGTCAATTTATCACATAAATTAGCCCACACATATATACATTGGTACAAGCTAGGGCATACAAAAATTACACAGGATAAACTAATTACACATACCTAGCATGTCTAAAATACACCATATATCTCGTATAGGCCTTCGTCTTCCCCTTATCATGAGTCCATTCCATTTCACTAACTGCCAAGAATATATTTAATAAAAAAAACTATATAAAATTAATGGAAGCTTAGAACATGAAACTGAAAGCTTAGGCACACTCTTAAGCACCTAAGGAACATAGGGAAAATGTCAAGATTTAGAAAAACTTACTCAAACTAAAGTTGTTTACTATTTATTAGGGGTTAAATCCACTTTTTTTCTTCAATTTCTCGCATAAATCAATGTAGAATCGAGCTTACCAAGCTATAGAAGTGCATAATCAAGTCTTGAATGGAAGAAATCTGGTGAATTTTAAGGTTGAGGGAGCCAAAAATGGCTCCTCTTGCTCTATCGATGGCGTCGGCTTGTGATCTCAAGGGAGAAAATGATGTTCTCTCTTTTGAGAACAAGTTTGACCTTATATAGTTTTCTTTTTTCTTTTTTTTTAACATTTTTTTGCCCTAATTTCTTTCTTTTGAGACTTCATAAATATTCCTCAATTATCCATTAAAAGCACATCAAAATTCATGGTCAAAAATCACAAAAAACAAATTAAAAAAGTAATATTTAACATAATACAATTTTAGTAAAAATATTTCTTGATCTCCAAAAATTAAATTTCTAGTGCCAATAGGCTTATTAAAATTTTTGAGTATTAGGTTGTATAAGTCCAAAAATTTTATGAGCAATTTTTAAAATATTTTACGGTAAAGCTTTGCTTTGGTCACTATTCACAAGACACTGTCCTAAAAACTTTCTTTTTATTTTTTACCAACCAAACAACTTTTGATTGGTCTCAAACTTTGCATAAAATTATTTTATTATTAATACCCTTATCTAGTAGCTTCAATGTATCTCAAGTCTTGAGAACACTATTCATCTTGGGAAAGTATCATTCGTAAAGGTCTAGGTTTTTAGGTCATTACTAAATCCTTTTCTTTTCTTTTTCCAATTTTTTTAAAACTAAGCCTCACTTTTTTTCATCCAATTTAGCTCCCAAAAATTCAATTAGTTAATGTTCCATAAGCCTTAAAACCTCAAAGCTTAAAAATCACAAAAAAACCAAATAAAATGCCATAATTTTATATAACTCAATTTTAGTAAAAATAATTATCGATCTCTAAAAATTCTAACTTTTAATGCCATTAGGCTATTTAGAATTTTTAAGTATCAAGTCATATAAATCTTAGAAATTTTTTGAGCAACTTTTGAATATTTTACAGTTTAGCAAAAACTATATTACTATTCATGTAACACTACAGTAAAACTTAATTATCGTTTTTAACCATCCAAATTACTTTGTTTTGACTTCAAATTTCACCCAAAATTATGCTATAATTAATACTTTCATTCAGTAAAATTAATGCCTCTAACCTCGAAATGACACTATTTACATCCCTAGAAGTACTATTCATAACATTAGGATTTTTCAGGCATTACATTATTTGCAGTGAATAGGTTAAGAAAAAAATGTTTAATGAGGTAAAGTGAAGGGGTTTAAGATCTGGGTAAGGCATTTATTTGCTAAGAGGGCATTTAACCATGTTTGGCTAAAGAGAAGGTGATTACTTTGAACCATAGCTTGATTGAAAGATGTTAGAACTTCTTTATTTTTCATTGAGCATATTGTTACATAGAATGGTACCCTTGTTATTTGCTTTTCCTTTTTGGATTTTTCTAACTACAATGTTTTCCCTTATCCTTTAATTTTTGCTTAGATCAACTTCAAATGTTTTCAATCTATTGAGGCTTGCTCTAATTTTTTCCAAGAATACCCTTTACGGGTTGTCAACTTAGCAAGCTTTTTTTGGGCTTATCTAGATTCTCTCATTGTCTTCTTAATAATGTACTTTGGAATTCATAGTCTTGTTAGTCTAAACAAGGTTGAGTTCTTAATGTTACTAATAAAAAAAAAGGTCCAATGAAAATTGGGGACCTAAATTTACTTTAACTCTATTCAGATTTTTCTAAAGAGCAATAAGATAAAAAAAAAAAGAAAATGCTACTTTGCTTTAGAAATAAATGTCTACCCATAATAGATGGTGAAAAAGAAAAGTATTAGGTTAGAAAGAGAAAGAAAGGTTATTCTAATAAGGCATAAGGTAGGCAAAATTTATAAAATTAACTTATAAGAAGACTTGAGTCAAACATGGTATGGAATGCTAGCATTTATGTCATTTACCAAGGGTCTGATAGAAGGATCAAGGCAAGTGAATTCGTAAAGCAATATAAGTTTTCTCCAAACTTAAGAAGGAGATATCTATCAAAGAGGCCTTAAATTTTCTTTATTTTGACTTGTTTGGACTCTTTAGAAAAACTCACATTTTAGTTATAGGAAATATTTAATTAGGCTAAACTCTTAAGAATGACACTTTCATAGAATTTAAGAAGTTAAGCAAGAAAACATGAAATGATAAAAGGTTATGTAAACATTTTAATGAATTGAGAATAGAACACCTTAACATAATGGGGTTGCAGAAACGAGATTAGAACCACTAATTCTTTTGATTTAATTTTTAGAAAGCCATATGCCCCTCAATATCTTGAGTCCCTATCTTTAAATTATATCACTCTTCCTAACCTCTCTAAGTATCTTATTGATGGAATCTAGCTGCAAAAATTTGCAAGCAGATAGAGGGGATTAAAATATGAATTTTAAAATAGACAGCATAATTTTTTGAGGTCCAAATGAATTACTATGAATTTTAAAAATTTGCCAAAAAAAATTAGGATTTTTGGGACTACACTTGACATGTCAAAGTGGGCCCCACCTCATGCCAAGTGGCTAAGGAGGCTTGCCAAGTGGCAAACCTCACTTGACAAGTGGGTTTCCAGTTGGATTAAGGATTTGCTTCCTCTCTTTCTCCTTGCTGTTGCCGATGCTAGGTAGAGGGAAGAAAAGCCATAACTTTCTCATTTCTTCACCAAAATGAGTGATTCTAGTTGCTAAATTTTCTATTATGTGTTAGGCACCATGAGAAAAAAGAATCAAGTAGAAAAGAATTTTTGTTTGGGAGATAAATATCATCTAAGTTTCCTATTTTAGAGAAGCCTAAACTAGTAACCTTGAAGTGAGTCTTGGCTGATTCTCCTTTTTTCCTTGGGATTTTTTGCTGCTAATTGATGCTAGAACCCACCTAACATCCATGTGATCATGTGTGTGAGGTGTTTGTAGCAATTATAAGGTAGCTTGAAGCCTACAAAGGAAGCGGAAGCTCAATGTGGAAGCTAGCTAGATTAGTGTTCTTTAGGAATCAAAGGGCTTTTTTCACAACTAACTGAACTTTAAGCCTTTTCATCATGTTTTAAAGTGCCTAGGATGATTAATGTTGATTTGGGATGGTTGGAATGTTGAGCCTAGGTTTGATTTCCTTTTTGGTAGTGTTGAGTAAATGAGAACTTAGTGAGTTTAGGAGTTATGTTTCAAAGCGCTTGCAAAGTTAGCTTCAAATGCTTTCTGATTTTGATTTGTATGGTTATTTAGATGAGAAGTTTGCTACCTAAAATGTAAATTCAGAATTTTCTAGTATGTTAAAATGAAGATTATAGCCATTGTGGTTAGAAAATTATAATGAAACACGCCATTCATGATTGTACCCGAGGACTACTTTTAGTGGACTATATGTGTGATGGTTGGTAACCTATAAGTATTAGCTCAAAATTGGTTGTATATGAGTATAGTTGTGTTTATAGCAAGTATATATGGATAAATATTGATCTCATGTGAAAAGGAATTGAATTTTGTGTCCTTTTTCCCTTAGTACCTGAGAGCATGTAATGGTAACATGGCTTGTTATGTAGCTTATAGAAGTGTTTAGTACATGCATTATATTAGCTATGGAATTGGCTTCTAACGACCGTGAATTTGAGCAATGTATATGACATATTGACAAGATAAAATACACTTTGTGAATATGTCTTTGAAATGGTTAAAAAGGTTAAACTAAAATATGTAGCTATAACTTAAATAAGTACCTAAAAAGTTACTTGAAATGTGCTATGTAAATGTATTTTTACTTGTGCCTTTTTAGGCTAGATTTGAGACCTTTGTATGAATGGCATTTGTACCTATTTTTGGCCTTGGAATTGGCCTAGATGTATTTGGATTTGGGCCTATGGATGTGCTTAAAAGGTTGTTGGAAATTGTGTTAAAATTAGACTTCTAGCCAGTTATGGTCGAAATGACCTATAACTGGCTAGTTGACCATTATCTGAACCAAAAATGTCACTAAACAGAAAGTGTTAACTTTTTAAGTATTAATGCCATGATAAATCATAACATATTAAGCCTTGAATTTTGGCAATAACAAGACTTAAGATTTATTTGAGATTTTTACCCGATAGAGCTAAAATGTGACTATACTATATGGCTAAAAAATAAAAGATGATATAAAATTCACAACTATATGTTACTGGATTATAAATATTATAAGAACATTTTTGTTATTAAATAAACTTAAATTGAGCTACTTGCCCATTAGTTATGTAATGCCCGTGATCTGAAGCTCTATGAACAATGTCACAGTGTCCGAGAAGTGAGCCAGGGTTGCGGGGTCACTTGCACATGGATTGAGGTAATAGCACTAGTCATGAAATTTCAAGGGGCTCTAAAATGATGAAAAAGGAAAAATAAAAAAATTTAGTAGAACTAATAATTCATTCTAAGTAGTAAGGAATACATCTAGGTAATAAAAATTTTTCGAGACGAGACTGACTTGGGATGTGCTGGGACAGACCGAAAATATTAAACCCTAAAATTAAAAAATTTCACTGAGTCCATTAGTAAAAGAATTTTTGAAATCAGAGGTTGTTTGCAAATTCTCAAAATTTTTGAGGTTGGCACGTGAATCAAGGCAATCTGAAAACTATCATATCGATACAATCTAGCAAAAAAAATTTTACGAGCTGATAAATGGGATTAAAATAGGAATTTTAAAACAAACGGTATAATTTTTTAAGGTTTAAGTGAATTTCTATGAATTTTTAAAATTTGCAAAAAAACTAGGATGGTTCAGGAATTATCGGGACCACCTTTGACATGTCAATATAGGCCCCACTTCATGCCCAGTGGGCATACAAGTTGCCAAGTGGCATAAAAAGGCTTGACAAGTGGATTTTCCACTTGGATGAACAAAAGAGCTTCATTCCCTTTTACCTAGAGAAGGGCTTAAAGGAACCTTAAAAACTGAGTTTAATTTGGACTTAAAATAGTCCTAGAAACTGACTTTAATAGTGGTTAAAATGACCCATATACCTTTTTAAGTAAAGATGCCATGATAAATCATATCATAAGACACCTTGAATTTTGCTAGTAACAGACTTAAAAATTGATTTGGAATTTTACTCGGTACTACAAAAATGTTGCTATACTAGTTCAAAGAAAATTTAAAGTATAAGATAAAATTTTTAACTATCTATTTTTTAAAACTTAAATATTATGAGAATATTTCTGGTTAATAAATAAATTTAAATTGAGCTACTTGGCCTATTAGTTAAACACCCACTAGATGAGTCGACCAGTTAACTTAGGGTTTTGCAACTGCTAGTTATCTGATATTCAAATAGTCATTCTTATTATTGGCTAGAGAGGTTTACAAATTGATCTCCACTATGTCATATAGTTATTGATGGCATTTATTCTTGGCTGAAGAGGTCTACAGACTGATCTCCATTATGTCACCCAGTTATTGATGATTATTTATGGCTAGGGAGGCCCATGAACAGATCTCCATTATATCACACAGCTACTTTTATTTGTGTCTAGGGAGGCTATGGTTGATCTCCATTATGGCACACATGTTGATGTAGCAATATAGGTCAGAATGAGGACTATTGCACTAATTTATTATCCCTCTAGATCTAGTGTCTTAAAGTGTCATTTTCCTAGTCAGGCTAAAGAAGTGAGTTAAGTAATAAGCAAAATAATCATTAAAGATAATGTTTAAGTTTATTTGGATGACATTTTTAGAGAAAGTAGTAAAAATACAGTTAAAGGTTATTTTAGCCATTTTTCACATATAACCAAATAAAGTGATTTTTATAAAGCATGCATGTTAAAAGTGATAATACATACTCTACATAACTAAGTTGAGTCGAAAATGCTATTTTCAAACCTAATAAATACTTTAGGGGTATTTTAGTAATTTGGCACCGTATTGCGTAACTAAATTATATAATGAAGTAAAATTGTTCCTTTAACTACAAAGGTATGCTAATAATATAATGCCATGATTAAATTGCTTTAAGTTCACCATTAAGTATCTCGTATACTTAATATACCTATTTTGGTGCACAGGTAAACACCCGCAAGAACTGAACAGGCACTTGAAGGAAGGCTCGAAGAGGTGGCTAGTTTTGCCCCCACTATAATTCAGATGGTAGGTAATGCATCTGTACCTAACCCTAGTGATGCTGCACAATAGTGTTGACCACTAACACCTGGTCCACAGTAGGCTGAAGCATCACCATCCCTATTACAACATATAGCAAATTTACTTCGACAAACTTCCACTATCATTGTTATTCCATCTCTACGTCCTCTAGTACTAGCACCACCTCCAGTACCAATTTTTCCATAGAAGAGTCACTTAGAGAGGTTGAGGAAAATGAGAGTTGTTGATTTTTTAGGAAGGAGAGAAGATGATGCTACCGGAGCTAAATATTGGCTAAATAAAACCCTTAGAGTTTTAGAGCAGTTAAATTGCACTGAGGCTGAGAATCTACAATGTGCTACCTATCTCCTATAAAAGGAAGCTAACAATTGGTGAAATACTACCAAAAGAACAAAGACACTCGCAGAGTTTACCTAGGAAGTTTTTATGAAGAAGTTTAGGAAAAGATATATACCTGACTCCTATAAAGACAAAAAGAGATAAGAATTCCTAAATTTAAAGCAAGGAAGGAAGACATTGTCAGAATATGAGAAGGATTTCACTAAACTCCTGATATAAGCTAAGGAATTTATTCCTAATGAGGAGGAGAAGTGTAAGAGATATTTGGCAGGACTGAATGTGGAGCTAAAGATGTAAATATCTCATATTCGAAAGAGAGACTTTGCTATACTAATATCAGTAGCATATGATATGGAAGAGATGGTACCGAAAAAGAGGGACTTATTCTAGAAGAAAAGGCAATTTACAATAGGGCAGTCTAGTGATTCATTAAGAGATTGGAAGAAAAGGAAAGAGGCCTAATCATAGACACAGTCTTAAACTAGGTCTTAGTATTAGATAGGATATTAAGGGTCAAGATAAACACAGACCTAGAGGTTAGAACAAGCATCGAATGTTAGACCTCGTTTGCCTCTATAGGCTGGTAGTACCTCAAGTATAGGGGGTAAATAGAGGTAGACCTCTCATATGTGCCACTTGCTAGAGAAGGCATTAGGGATAGTGTAAAGCAGATCGATGAGGATAATTTTTTTAGTGCGGTTCTCGATATCATTTTAAAAAGTATTATCCTCAGAGACTAATAGGGGGTTATTAGATTTAGACTCCTAATATTGCACCACAGAACATGAGATAGAGGCAAAATAAGGGTGAGCAGCCTAGTGCCAGTGAGGGTACCAAATCAAAAGCTCGTGCTCTAGTAAGGTAGTATGCTATGAGGGTGAGGGAAGAGGCTATAGTACTAGATGTTATTACTAGTACATTTTATTTATTTGATGTTCTAGTTTTAGCTTTAACTGATCTTGGTTCTACACATTCCTATATATGCACTGAACAAGCACAAAATAGAGGTCTAAAACCTGAGAATGTTGATGTTGATATTAGAGTTAGTAATCCTATAGGACAGAGTGTTATTGTGAATAGAATATATAAACAATATCATTTAGTGATTCAGGGATATAGTTTCTTAGCTATTTTGATTAGATTGCCTTTTAATGAATTTGATGTGATATTGGGAATGGGTTGGTTGACTGAACATTAGCCATTATTGATTGTAGACATAAGAAACTGACCCTTCGAACTATAGAGGAACTGACATTGAGAGTAGACTCTGAGAGATATCTATCAAATAAACTCATTTCTACTATTAAGCCATAAAAACTCCTTTGAAAAGTCTATGAGGTATACTTGGCTTATGTTATTAACATGAATGTTTCTAAATATGAGCTTAAGCGTATTTCTATCGTATCTGAATTCCCTGATGTTTTCCTTAAAGAGTTGCCATGTTTACCACCTTAGAGACAGCTTGACTTTGAGATTAAGGTATACCCTAGAACAGCTTCAATCTCTATTACTCCCGATAGAATGGCACCCAGTGAGCTAAAGGAACTGAAGGTTAAATTGCAAGAGTTGCTAGATAAAGGGTTTATCCGACCTAGTGTATCACCTTGGGGAGCACCCGTACTATTTGTAAAGAAAAGAGATGGGTCACTCAGGTTATGCATTAACTATATGCAACTGAACATAATGAAAATGAAGAATAAGTATCCTTTGCCTAGAATAGATGATCTTTTTTATCAGTTGAGAGGGGCAGCTATGTTTTCTAAGATTGACTTGAGATTTGGATACTATCAGTTGAGAATTAAGGAGGCTAACATACTTAAGACTACTTTTAGAACCCAATATAGGCATTATGAGTTTTTGGTGATGTCGTTTGGGCTTACTAGTGCTCCAGTATCTTTCATAGATCTCATAAACAAAGTGTTATGGACTTATTTTGATCAGTTTGTAGTAGTATTTATAAATGACATCCTGGTGTATTTTAGAAGATAGGAAGAGCATGAACAACATCTTCTGGTGGTGTTGCAAATTCTTAAAGAGAAACAGTTATATGCTAAACTCAATAAGTGTGAGTTCTAGTTGAGAGAAGTTGCCTTTCTAGGCTTTATAGTGTCATTTGATGGGATCAGAGTTGATCCTAACAAGGTGGAAGCAGTGTTATAATGGGAACCACTAAGGAATATCATAGAGGTGAGAAGTTTCCTAGGATTACCTAGTTACTACAGAAGGTTTGTGAAGGGATTCTCTATTATTACTACTCCTTTGACCAGACTAATTAGAAAGAATGTAAAGTTTGTATGGGACAACTAATGTCAAGCCAGTTTTGATAAGCTAAAATAGATGTTGACAAAGGCTCCTATCATGATCCAGCTTGAACAAAAATAGGGAATTTGTGATATATAGTGATGCCTCACTGAATGGTTTAGCTTGTGTATTGATGCAAGATAGAAAAGTAGTAGCTTATGCTTTTAGGAAATTGAAGCCCCATGAGAGAAACTATCCTACACATGATCTAGAGCTAGCTACTATTGTGTTAGCTTTGAAGATTTGGAGACATTATCTATATTATGAGAAGTGTTAGATATATATAGACCATAAAAGCCTAAAATACCTTTTCACCTAGAAAGAGCTGAACTTGAGGCAAAAAAGGTGGTGGAAATTAATTAAAGATTATGATTGTATCATTAATTATCATCCGAGAAAAGCAAAGGTTGTGGCTGATGCTTTAAGTAAAAAGTTTATGATGACCTTGAAAGCTATGATTGTCAAGTTAAAATATACTCTAGGAAATGCTGTATTGGTTGAGTTATAAGCGAGGCCAGATTTTAGACATCTGATTAAAGAGAATCAAATGAGAGATGAACAAATGGTTCAAATGATTAGTAAAACCAAAGAGGTGAAGGCTACAAGATTTGAGTTATCAGAGGATGGGTATTTATACTACCAGAACATGTTATTTGTACCTAGTACAAATGATTTAAGAGTACAAATACTTAGAGAAACACATGAAGCTCCTTATTACATGCACCCAGGGAGCACGAAGATGTATTTGGGTTTGAAATCCTAGTATTGGTGGCCTAGTATGAAGAAAGATGTAGCAAAACTTGTTACTAAGTGTTTGACATGCCAGCAAGTGCAAGCTGAGCATAAGGTTACTTCTGGTTTGCTACATCCTATAGAAATACTAGAATGGAGATAGGAGAAAGTGACTATGGACTTTGTTGTAGGATTGCCTATGACTGGAGGCAAATGTGATGCTATATGGACAATAGTGGATAATTGACTAAGATAGCTCATTTCATCCCTATCAAAATGGATTATTCCTTACAAAAATTGCCTAAATTTTATGTGGATGAGATAGTCAGATTATATGGTGTGCTAGTGACTATCATTTTTTACAGAGATCCTCACTTTACCTCTAAATTTTAGAGGAAGTTTAGGAGGATTAGGTACCAGATTGGCTTAAAGCACATCATTTCATCCTCAAATTAATGGATAGTCAGAGAGAGTGATACAGATATTAGAAGACATGTTGCAAGGTTGTGCCATTAAATTTAAGTGTAGCTGGGATTAGTATTTGTCTTTGGCAAAGTTTGCCTATAATAATAGCAACCAGTCCAATTTGGGAATGGCACTATATGAGGCATTATATGGTAGATAATGCAAAACTCCTTTGTGTTGGAGTGAGGATAGGGAAAGAAAGATCGTTGGTGTTGAGTTGATTAGGGATGCTGAAAAGAAAGTAAAGATAGTTAGAGAAAGGCTGAAGGTAGCACTTGATAGATAAAAATCTTATACTAACCTGAAGTAAAAAGACATTGAATATGTAGTAGGTGATAGAGTGTTTTTGAAGGTTTCTCATTGGATAAAGATTTTAAGGTTTGGTAAAAGGGGGAAACTGAGTCCCAAGTTTATCGGGCCATATGAGATCACCAAGAGAGTTAGGCCTTTGGTATATAGGTTGGCATTACCCTCTGAATTAAAGCAGATTCATGATGTATTTCATATTTCCATTCTTAAAAGGTATAGATCAGATCCTTCACATGTGGTTCCAATTTTAGAGAATGAAGTGCAGCCTGATTTAAGTTATGAAGAAGAACCAATTCAAAATTTGGCTAGAGAGGTGAAACAATTACGGAATAAATCCACACCACTAGTTAAGGTGTTATGGGGCCATCACAACACAGAAAAGGCTACTTGGGAGTTAGAGGAGTTAATGAAAGCCCAGTATTTGTAGCTATTTGCTTAAGGTAACTTTGAGGATAAAATTTATTTAAGAGGGGAAGAAATGTAATGCCCATAATCTAAAGCTTCGTGAATAGTGCCATAGGGCCCGAAAAGTAAGCCAGGCTTACCGGGTCACTTGCACATGGATGGAGGAAGTGGCACTGGATATGAAACTTCAAGGGGCTCTAAAATGATGAAAAAGGCAAAATAAAAAAATTTAGCAGAACTAATAATTCATTCTAAGTAGTAAGAAATACATCTAGGTAATAAAATTTTTTTGGGTCGGCAGTAACTTGGGACGTGCCCAGACAGACTCAAAGATATTAGACCCTGAATCTTAATAACTCCATTGAGTCTATTAGTGAAAGAATTTTTGAAATCGGAGGTCATTCACAAATTCTGAAAATTTTTGAGGTTGGCACACAAATTGAAGTAGTCTGAAAACTATCTTATCGATGGAATCTAGCCATAAAAATTTATGAGCTGATAGAGGAGATAAAAATAGAAATTTTAAAATAAATGGTGTAATTTTTTGAGGTTTGAGTGAATTTTTATGAATTTTTAAAGTTTGCTAAAAAATCAAGATGGTTTGGAAATTACTTGGACCACTTTTGACATGTCAAGGTAGGCCCCACTTCATGCCAAGTGCGCATGCAAGTTGCCGAGTGGCATAGGAAGGCTTGACAAGTGGATTTCCATTTGGATGAACAAAAGAGCTTCCTTCCCTTTTCTCTCTTGTTGTCAAATCAAGTAAGAGACAAAAACCACTATATATTTCTCCTCTGACCACCATTTTGGATGATTCCAATCCCTAAAAATTCTTCTATGTGTTAGGCAGCACGAGGAATAAGAATGAGGCCAAAAGGAGGTGTCAACAGAGAGATAAAATTCAAACAAGGTGAATAGTTCAAAGCAGTCTAGAATAGGGTGTTTGAGGTTAGTTTTGAGTAATTCCTCCCTTTCTCTTAGATTTTTTTTACTTCCATTTGATGCTAGGATGTACCTAAGACATTTATGTGTGTGTGTGTATAAGGTGTTGGTGGCCATTAGAGGCTATGAAGAGAGGGAGAAGCTACTGTGGCAATCGAGGTAGCTTGGGGTGCTTGAGATTTTAAGGCTTTTCTTCAAACGTATGTGAACTTCCAGCCTTTTCTTCATGTGTTTGGGTGCCTAGGCTAGTGAACCATGACTTAGGATGGCTGGAAGGATGTATCTAAGGGTGATTTCTTCTTTAGTGATGTTGGTTATCTCGAGTTTTTAGTGGAATTGAGAATGTTGTTTTAAGTAGTTGCATAATTAGCCTCAATTGCTTGTTGAAATTTGCTGCATATGGTTGTTTGAATGGGAAGCTTGCTACCTATGATGAATTTAGAATGTGCACGGATTGCTAGGATGTGAATTAAGTAAATTAAGGTGAGGAAATCACCATGGATTGTGTACTTTTACTTATGGCCATGAGCTATCATAAGTAGTTCTAGGAATGTTGCTTTGTGCCTTAGCCATATTGTCTTAGATTGAGATGTTTATGACCATATTTGAGTTCATGGCATGTAAATATGATCGAATGTTGTGATCATATGGAAGAGAATAGAAATTAAGTCCATTTCCTCTAAGTATCTAAAAGCATTAGTCATGGCATGTTGATTTGAAATTTTAAGTTGTTAATTATTAATTAAGTACACTACTTTAGCTTAATGGTTGGCATGAAATGGCTATGGAATTAGCAAAGTAAATGCCATAGTGATATCATAATATACACTTGAAAATGTGCTTTGAAATGGCTAGGAAAGATTTAGTCTAAAACATGTAGTTAAAGCTTGAAAGAATGACTTAAAAAGTTGTTTGAGTGTGCACTGTAAATGCACTATTGTTTGTGCCTTTAGGGCTAGAATTTTGAGATGTAAATGGATGGCATTTATGCCTATATTTTGCCCATGGAATTGGCCTAGTTATAGTTGGCCTTATGCCCAAAGAAGTGCTTAAATTAACCTTGAAAACTAAGTTTAATTTGGACTTAAAACAGTCCTAGAAACTAACTTTAAAAGTGGTCGAAATAACCTATAACTATCTAGTTAACCAGTACTTGAACCAAAAATTGTCACTAGATAGAAATTATTACCTTTTTAAGTAAAGATGCCATGATAAACCATAACACATGACACCTTGAATTTTGGTAGTAATAAACTTAAAAGTTGCTTTGGAATTTTACCTGATAGAGCCAAAATGTGGCTATACCAGTCTAAAGAAAAATTTAAAATATGAGATAAAATTTTTAACTATCTGTTTTTGAAAATTAAATATTATGAGAATATTTTTAGTGAATAAATTAATTTAAATTGAGCTGCTTGGTCTATTAGTTAGACACCCATTGGATAGGCTGACCAGTCAACTTAGGGTTTCGCAGTTGCTAGTTGTCTAATATTTAGGCAATCATTTTTATTGGTGGCTGAAGAGGTCTACAGACTGATCTCCATTATGTTACCCAGTTATGGATTGCATTTATTGGTGGCTAGAGAGGTCTACGGACTAATATCCATTATGTCACCTAGTTATTGATGATATTTATGGCTAGGGAAACCCATGAGTTGATCTCTATTATGTCACACAGCTACTTTTATTTGTGTTTGGGGAGGCTAAAGCTAATCTCCAATATGCCACACATGCCGGTGTAGCAACGTAGGTTCAGAATGAGGACTATTGCACTAGTTTATTATCCCTCTAGATCTAGTGTCTTAAAATGTTATCTTTCTTGTCAGGCCAGTGAATTAAGTTAAGTAATAAGCTGAATAATCATTAAAGATGAAGTTTAAGCTTATTTGGATGACTCACAGTCAAAGGGTATTTTAGTCATTTTTCACATATAAGCAAATAAAGTGATTTTTGTAAAGCATAAATGTTAGAAGTGATAATACCTACTCTACATAACTGATTTGAGTCAAAAATGCTATTTGTATACCTGATAAATACCTTAGGGGTATTTTAGTAATTTGGCACCCTAGTGAGTAACTAAATTATATAATGAAGTAAAATTATTCCTTTAACTGCAAAGGTATGTTAATAATATAATGCCATGATTAAACTACTTTAAGTTCACCACTAAGTATCTCATATACTTAGTGTACCTATTTTGCTGCATAGGTAAACAACCGTGGGAACTTGCCTCGTAAAACATGTGATAGTGGTTCAAAGGATACAAGCAAAGGATTTTAATATAATTTTTTATACAGTTTTGATATCTTTGTACTTAAGTGGGAGTTGGGTAGAACTTGTATATAAGCTATGGACATGTAATGTAAATTAAGAAATTGTAACCTGTTAATGTAAATAAAGTATCTATGTCTTTCGTGAATGTATGATTATATGTAATGTTGATGCTGATGTGAGCTTGAGGCTCTATTTATGTATGTTTTATTTGTGTCCTGAGGCCTGAGTTTGATG